>JAEAOA010001104.1:0-285000 GCA_016746295.1 Potamilus streckersoni
ACATGCATAGGTTCTAAAACTTGATTACATAATACTGTACTGTAAATTCGACTATGTTTCCAACTGCATTAAACTTCTTAAAGCACTCAAAATTAAATGAACGTAATGTCTCTTATCGCTTTTTTGATGATTACAACTGAAAGAGATCATATCCCCCCACAATATGATTCCAAACACCCAATGACAGAACAGAAACACAATTGCAGATGAATCAGGACATGTTCACCTCAGCTCAAAACGACAATTCATTTGTAAACTTAGGTCGAGCGCGTGACTAAGTTCAAAGGTCGCTGAGACGTGCTATATGCGCTTTAAAAATTATTAGTGTATTGAAGAATATACGGTTGTGGATTTATTTTGGAATACAGCATAAATTCAATCACTTTGTTTCTTGTAGTGTATTTTTGTATAATTAAGATTTATGTACAATAAGAAAATTAGTATATAACAAAAAGGTTACTGCAGTTGTGTGGGAAAATATAAACTCGGTTTTTTTTGGATGAATACTGGGACTCCCAAGGCCGTGCATTATTAAACAAAAAAAAAACTCGTTCCATATTTTCCCATAAAATTGTAGTAACCTATATAAGTATGGATGGTTTAATTTTATTTATTTTTTCCATTGGTTTCCAAAACAAATAAAAATAATGTAGCAACATCTTGTCCGATAAAATTTCATTTGATATGGAGACTCTTTTAATATATTGTCGGTCAGACCGATTTGTTATGTATTTTGTAAATTGTAGAACTACCAAACAGAACAAAACAAAACAAGATTTAATATCTTGTCGGTCAGACCGATTTGTTATGTATTTTGCAAATTGTAGAACTACCGAACAGAACAGAACAAAACAAGACTTAATATATTGTCGGTCAGACCGATTTGTTACATATTTTCTAAATTTTAGAACTACCGAACAGAACAGAACAAAACAAGACTTAATATATTATCGGTCAGACCGATTTGTTACATATTTTTTTAAATTGTAGATCTACCGAACAGAACAGAACAAAACAAGACTTAATATATTGTCGGTTAGACCGATTTGTTATGTATTTTGTAAATTGTAGAACTACCGAACAGAACAAAATAAGACTTAATATATTGTCGGTCAGACCGATTTGTTACATATTTTCTAAATTGTAGAACTACCGAACAAAACAGAACAAAACAAGAAAAACTCCTACTCAGTCCATACGTATAATGCGTATGAGTGAAGTGCAGTAAAATTTATATTAAAAAGGAAGCCATTGTGGTACAATATATCGTACTTTTGCTAGTTAATATGCTATGTTTTTCCCTAGTATTTCGATTTTATTTTCATTACATGTTCATATTCCGAAAGATTTGGTGGTATGTAAAACTAGAACAAAAACTCAGTATAGCCATATTGAAAAATTTACAGTCAAAGAAATAATGGAATTCATCACCCAGAACATTATTTTAACTTTGGATACATTTTCTTTCTTCATATGGAATTTTACTACAATAAAAAGTTTCACCGGGTAAAATAATGTTTAGCATCCTAAATTTGAAGAAAAATAAATAAAATTATTATGGAATTTTTGAAAATATTCTTTCAATTGGATATCCGTTTTAAAAAGTTTAAAACATTGTCCTTTGGTTGATTTTTTTTATAAAAAGAAATATAACAAATCTTGCTTGTGTTAATCACTGGGGATTATTTTAATATAATTCGTTGTGGTACTATTTTTATCATTTCTATTATTTAACCATATATCATATCGTCCTACCTTATGAAGTATTATTCTTATATAAGTTATCGTTTTAAAAGATGCCTGCTTTATCGTTTTAAATGATTACTTTATCCACTAAAGCCGTTGTTGATATCATAGTCCCCGGTAGTTATTGCCAACGCTGAAGAAATTCTGTTAAGGGAGATAAATTCGTTACCAATATGGCCTATGGTGCACTCATGACAGCTGGTTATCAGACTCGGGTAGATAATTCCTATAGCTAATCAATATTTTTCAAGAAAATCTTATTTAAGAGGCCAGTAGACGTTACAGCTTGTATGAATTTGTAACAAATTTAAGATTTGTACAAGGAAACATTAAACACGTATTTCTTTAGAGTAGGGAGATCTTATGCATACATGAACCAATTAATATAAAAGCCAATCTTAATTAACACTGATGGGATTTCACAGAAAAACAAACCCACGGCAATTAATTAGGATCACTTTCTGAGCGAATATCCACTGCATTCATGTGTTTCAATATTATAGCTGCAGTCGGCTTTGATTGCTTCCACCACAGCGACTTTCTTTGAGGGTTTTTTAAATGCTTAATTTCCAAGAAAGTGTGTGTGTGTGTGTGTGTGTGTGTGTTAATAGGGAAAGAGCTTTGGATTTTCAACGTAGGTTTAAAAACAATTCAGTCATATCGCTACAATGTCTACAATGTGGCAGTTTATAGTAATGTCTAACATCAAGCATTGTGGCATAATGCGGCAGACATGAAGCTATATATCTGACCAAATCACATTATCCTGACACCCATTCAACCAATCCTAACACTAACCTCTTAATGATGATGAATACCCAATGAGGAAGCTGCCAGAACACTTTTATAAGTCTTTGTTATGACTTGGCTAGGGTTCAAACCCGCGACCTTCCGCATCTAAGGGGCACGCTCTAAACACTTAGGCCACCAGAACAAAAGATCGTTATTAAACAGACTATCGTATCTAATCTTTGCTAGCCAAGGCCAAAATTTGCTTGTGACGTGCAATCCGATTAAAACCAGATATCCCCTGTCCCGGGTGAAGATCTGACAGCGACCGCTTAATGGTCACGTTCTGACGACCTTTGAATCAGTCAGTGGAAATGCAGCTTTCATATACCTTAAAGTGAATCACATTGAAGCACCTCAGCCACACAGCTTATTTTTCCAACGTAGAATATAAGATTTCATCTGATTGGCTGATAATATTAGCAAGTATGATAATGACATAGGTCACCAGAACATGGCATATGAGCGATCGCTTTTAGATCCACACCTAGGACACTGGAGTTCTGATTTTAATGAGATTGCTGCGACGTGCTAAAAAGCTGACTGTCTCCAAGATGTGGAAGATCACTATTCAACACACTGCTACATTTACCGTCGCAAGCCACGTGCGTATTTTCGCTCGTGCCTTGCAAAAGCGAGTGACTGCTTTAAAACTTCTAGCTTGTTTTTGTTTTCTTTTCATTTTCTAAATTTTGCTTTCACACACCTATTTCAGGTTCTGAGTTATGGAAAATGGAACATGGCAATCGTATTCTAAATCATGCGGAGCATAACGACCAGGATCAATTTCAAGATTCCTGCAACTTACACATCGACTGGCATGAAACAGAGCTCGAAACTAGGATTAAAACACAGAACAGAGATAACAATGACTGGACATTTACAAGGAAAGTCACGTGCCCGAAAATTCCTCTGATGAATATCTCTGTTCCAAGGAAAAAAATTACCCTAAACTGCAAACGTGGACGTCCTTTCATTGGGATATCAGAGACAATCCAGCCGCATGATATCTTTCAGATTTCACATGATGATCCGTGCTTGACTAATTTCATTACTAATTGTTGTAGTGATGGCAAGCCCGTACCCAATATAGTGCATTTCATTTGGTTTATGTATAAAGAATTCAACTTTTTTAATTATTTGAGTTTTATGAGCGCCGTTCAATTTGTGCGACCTTGCCTTATTCTTTTGCACGGGAATTACGTCCCATATGGTAGATATTGGCGAAGATTTACTCTCAATTTTCCTTATGTCATTCTCATCCAGAGGTCACCGAAATTATACATTTTTGGAAACAAAATAATGTTCTTGGAGCAGATCTCAGACGTCATGAGAATCGAAATTTTGAAGGGTAATGATGTATTTATAAATCTGTTTCATTTACGGTTGCGTGTGTGATTTAGATTTTTAACGTAGCTTTAACAATTTTTCGCTGTTAGTACCATTTTTGCAAGTCTTTGGTATGACTTGGCCGGGGATCGAACACACGACCTCTCTCATCTAAGGCGGACACTCTAACCAATAGGCCACCGAAGCGGTTTGTTTTATTTATTTATTGTGCACGTTTCACCTTCTGTATTATTTAAGATTAAATTTCTAACGAAGGAGATTGCCTTTCTAATTGATATAAAAAAGATATGATGAACAATCAGCCTCAAATTAATAGACTATTATAAGATGGACAATCAAACCTTTTCTTAAAAGAACAAAATCAACACTTTCATGGCCATATTTAAATATTTTAAAAAAAAAGAATGTGCAAATAAAAAAGTAATCTTTAAAAGAAATTACAATATATACGATCAGCAGGCATCTACCTGCAGAGATAAGGTAAGTAACTTAAAGTTAGTAATGCGTTTACAAAGTTCTAAGGGACCCCAGGGTGACAGAATGGTTTAAGCGCTAGCCTTCACAGATCACTGCCATCTCAGCTCCTTCCGCGTTTTTTCGAGCCTGGCCAACGTAGATATGTCTGAAATCTTGTTAGTTGTTAGCAGTTACCCATAGGTCGGTGGATCGTTGCCTCCACCAAATGTACTTGCCGCCATTTAAAATCTACCATGTCCTGAAAATGGCGTTAAGCCCTAACAACCAAAAGAATAAAACAAGGTAGAATACTTTCAAAATTAACGTCGTTGCGGACATTTATATACCTATCAAAACTAGATTTTTTTAATATTTAATTGGCAAAGGTAAATATGTATGTATGTATGTATGTATGTATGTATGTATGTATGTATGTATGTATGTATGTATGTATGTATGTATGTATGTATGTATGTATGTATGTATGTATGTATGTATGTATGTACGCACGCACGCACATACGTACGCACGTACGTACGTACGTATGTATGTATGTACGTATGCACGCACGCACGCACGTACGTACGTACGTACGTACGTACGTATGTATGTATGTATGTATGTATGTATGTATGTATGTGTGTGTGTGTGTATGTATGCACGCACCCGCACGTACGTAGTAGTACGTACTATGTATGTATGTATGTTGTATGTATGTATGTATGTATGTATGATGTATGTATGGTATGTAGTATTTATTTATGTATGTTTTGATGTATAGTATGCACGCACCACGCCCAGCACATACGTACTAATACGTACTACGTACGTACTAGTATGTTTAAATTATGTATTTTGTTGTAGATGAAATGTATGTATGTATGTATGTATGTATGTATGTATGTATGTATGTATGTATGTATGTCATCTTTATTTATGTTATTTTCTTCATTTATAATCCTTTCACATCTTTTGCTTGCATATTGAATTTTTTGGCCAATATCAAAATATTGTTTACTTTTGATACGCTGAACTAGGTTTATTCATTGACAGAAGTTTTTCCAAAAATATTTTCAAGCATTGTGATATTATTCACCTTACGTAAAATTGTGCGGCAAAATTAATCAAGAGAGAGAGAGAGAGAGAGAGAGAGAGAGAGAGAGAGAGAGAGAGAGAGCAATAAACAAAAGTATATCGATAAATATAAATGTTTCACTGTCACAAAGTGTTATTATTTTCAGATTACGGTGGAATTTACCTGGATTATGACGAAGTTGTATTGAGACCACTGGAGCCTCTCAGAGTATACGATTATGTTCAAGGACTCGAATTCCCAAATCAATTAGGAAGTCAACTCATTATGGCTAAAAAGAACGCCACCTTCCTCCAGCTGTGGTACGAAAGCTACAAGTATTACTCTGAGGACCCCCTTTACAACGCCCAGGAAGTTCCAGCTACCCTAGCAAAAAAGCATCCCGAACTTATTCACATAGAAGGGTATAATTTTACACGGCCTAATTGGAAAAGCACAGAACTGATATTTAACCATAATTACAACTGGTCGACTAATTATGCTATGCATTCCTATGCAAGAATGTTAATGACCACGTATCCAGACAGAAATTTTAATTTAACAAGCATAAGATATCTAAATACAACAATTGGATCAATTAGTAGGCACGTCCTTTTGGGCAGCAAAGAACTCTGTGAAAATTAAATCGCATTTACCTTACCATTTCTGTCTTGAATACACTGAATTTTTTATCCATTGAAGTCTCAATCCTTTTGAATCATATCAAGGCAGAAAGTTAATGGGAAGTTACAGTTGACTTAATTTAATTGAAATTTTTAAATTTTACGTTACTAGTGCAGACTTTTTGAACGATACCTATTGATCAGATATATATATATATATATATATATATATATATATATATATATATATATATATATATATATATATATATATATATATATATATATCCGATTCATTGAAACCATCCAATGCCTCAGCTACAACATTATCATGGAACACATCCAAGGAAAACCCGCAATAGTGGCCCATTACAACATACGATAGAACGCACCTGACCTAATCTACATTCTAGCGCCCAATATTTTGGAAAGTGCTAACACTCAATTTTATGTAGACATCAATTATAACACAGCCTCAGACAGAAAGATTTTTTGCAAACGTAAAATGTTACACCATCTAACTGCTGTCCGGTTAGAAGTGCTATGCAAGCATATAAAGCATTCTCTAAGTAGGGCTAGGGTGTACCGCCAGGATTTAGGGTGAGTGATCTCCCCAGCCTGTTTTACGTAAACATTCAGACCGGACCTCATTTATAGTTTTTTAATATTGGTCCCATTTCCATTCTGCCATTAAGGCACCTTTTTCCTGATGATCTGGATCGTTTACCCAATTTTTAAAAAAATGCAAGCTGTAATACTACATGTGTAAACACTGAATCTGTAATATACAGCCTTGGTTGCTTATTGTGTAACATTCTAACCATTACATACCTGAAACGACCATTATGCAACGCAATGGTAATGGGGTGGGAAGGAAGATGGACCAAGAACTGTTTTCAAGAATATATTCTCCATCAACTAACAGTTCTCACTATTACAGTTGATGACAGAAAGTGAGCTAATAAAGCTGAAAGAATATTTATGATCCAGTGACCTTAAGCTTTAACTTCATGTGGTTTCGACAATCGGGCTTTTTTGCTCTTTATGTAAGCATTTTTGTTTTCTCTCTTTCTGAAGTAAATGTTATATAATTTGCTATGATTTTAAGAAAATTATTATTTCTAAAATATGATAATTGCCCAATCGATATGATGTTTTGCCGCATTTGAGTAATTTTACACTGAAAACCTACTCATACGTCCAATGCCTCCCTAGGGTTATGTGAATGATTGGATTGGACATGATATGTCCCATTCTTTAATGGAAAATCTAATATACACATAATGATATTTACAATTTAATGCATACATCGCGGTTTACTCCATTCTTTATAAAACAGTAACGCGATTTATAATGAATCTGAAGATTTGTTTGTATGGAAAGATAGCACGAAGAAATAGCTTAAATATTTTTAGTGCACAGAGAAACAATACTAGCACAATATATCAAGTAATCTATATCTATTTCAACCATTTTAACAATCGTATGTATAATTTAGCACTTAGCTGTCTGCTCAAAATATTTGTCTTTTATGAGTTGATGTTGACGATGGCAACTAAAAGTATTAATAAAAGTACCGCATATCGTGGATTAATGGAAGTACTGCATATGGCATATTGATCAAAATACCACATACCACATAGGAAAAGTACCGCCTACCACATATTAATAAAAGTACCGCCTACCACATATTAATAAAAGTACCGCATACCGCGTTCCGCGTTTTAATAAAAGTACCGCATGTAATAATTAATAAAAGTACAGCATATTAGTAAAAGTACCGCATACCGCGTTTTAATATAAGAACTGCACACCGCGTATCAATAAAATTACCGCATACTGCGTATTAATTAAAGTACCGCAAACCTAGTATTAATAAAGTACCGCATACCGCATATTAGTAAAAGTACCGCATACAATTATTAATTAAAGCATTACATATCGCGTATTAATTAAAGTACCGCATACTGCATATTAAAAAAGTACCGCATACCATTATTAATGAAAGTACGGCATGTGGCATATTAATAAAAGCACCGCATACCGCGTTTTAATAAAGTAGCGCATACCGTGTAATAATAATAGTACCGCAAACCGCGTAGTAATATTAATACTGCCTACTGCGTATTAAAGTACTGCATACTGCGTATTAATAAAAGTACTGCATACCGTGCATTAATAAAATTACCGCGTACTGTGTATTAATAAAAGTACCGCATGCTGCGTATTAATAAAAGTACCGCATACCGCGTATTAATAAAAGTACCGCATACTGCGTAGTAATGAAAGTACCGCATACCACGTATTAATAATAGTGCAACATACTGCTGCATAGTGCGTAGTAATAAAAGTACCGCATACGGTGTATTAATATTACCGCATATCACTGTAAATTAAAGGATAATTATAATCCAAGTTCATTACGAAAGTCATGTATAATTAAGGTATTTATAAAAATTAGAATTGGAACGGAAACTTTTAATAAATGGTGATATTTTCCCTTCAGTTTCCAAACTTTCACAAGCTACAATAAAGCCTTGTATTATATTACAAATTGCTCATAACAAAAAAAATCAATTAACGTTCTTTCTATAAGTTCGATAATAAAATTGCAATTTTCATATGTATTGTAAAGAATATTTATTTTTTTTAAAAAAAGTTTCAAAATTGATTTCATGGTTTTGTTTTTCGTATGTCATTTCTTTTCTGTATTTCTTCATTTCTTCTGAATGTACTCCATTCTGTAGCACTCCTGAATGGGAGGCTCCGAGTGGCCGAGTGGTCTAAAGCGCTCAACGTTACGGATAATTGTCAGCTCACTTCTGTCTGCTTGGGGTCGATTCTCGGCTCGGCAATATGGGTATGTGGGAAAGCTTGCCGGTGTATTTTACCGGGATTTTCCGGGAAAAATGTCGTTAAAATCTATAACAACAATAACAATAACTTCTGAATTATATTCGTTTTAGGACACACGGTACTAATTGTATTAAAAAATGGGAACCAGCCAAAAGATGGGTGAACATTAAATAGAATATATACATACGGGTTTGGCTAGCCAGGATTGGTTAATAATGTAAGTTATGGTTTAAAAAAAGAATCTTTTGAGACCTTATCATAGTTGAAAGTGAATAAAAATAGAGACAATGCTTTACTGATTAAATTTCAGTCCTTTAATAGTCTTGAGTTTAAAACACTCATTGCTAAAATTAGCACCTGACTCTTTGGTGCGGAATTGAAAGCACACGCTTCAAACATATGCAGGTACAGAAAATGCGGCGGTTCATATCCATTCCACTGCACAGAAGCTGACTTCTAGGTTTCATCTATGCTTATAAATATAGGTTTGGTTATGAGCACTCAAAAATTTTAAGTTATTTAAATTTTAATATTATGGTGTTTGCATAGGAACTGAATTAGTACCGTGATTCTTTTACAATCCGTGATTTTCGAGTGATCTCCCCTGAATCGTCACTAGTTCGCACGCCGATAGTAACTTCCGGAGCGTTTGGGATAAAAAAAAAAAAAAAAACATTTTTAACTCTTTTTATTCCAGTCACTTAATGCATAAATCACAGGCTGAATATTGAATAAAGTCTTGAGAGAGCAATTTCAAAAAATGTTTTGTAGCTTAGATGATACAATAGAATGACTTTTTTTCCTTGGTACATTTTTTTCTTTCTTTCCATACGTGTACATTCCTGACATGTGCATTAGAAATCATAATGAAACAAAATTTATTGATTTCATGAACTCTAAATATTGGGATACATTTACTAAAGAGCACGAGCTATATTTATGCCACTCACCGTGTAATTTGAATGGACTTGGTATGTTATATAGCATATTCGCCTTCTAAGGATGACAAGTAATAAAAGTGCGAATGTTCCAATATTGAACACAGCTTGAATTTCATGATGTGCATTGCTCTAGGTGACCTATTTATGTCGCTGTTATTAAAAATTGAAATTTGGAAATGGCCAAAGCTCGCTCATTGTTATTTGCAAAAAATCTTATGCAGTTTACAGACTTAAAAATAAAGATTCAAAAGGTCTCCTCGACGTTACAACCCCCCCCCAAAGCAAGAATGAAATACAACAGAAGACAAATAAAATAAAAGGGACTTACCCACTCCACAACTTTGGCTAGAAAACCCATTTCATCACCAGACGGGTATGTGTTGTTCCTATCGCACACCCCCGTGTGGGGTGGTGTGGAGTGGTGGAGTGGGGTGGAGAGTATGTTTCTTCACGTGACTATTTATAGTGCAGAGTTTTATTTTACATATACTTTTTATAATAAACACATACACATACATTGTTTTAGAGAATACATATTTGTGAAACAAAGATATTAATTACGATGACTTGTTTTTTGTCTGCGTTGATGACACAAGAATCTGTGGATAACTAAACTCCATGCATAGCATTTGGACAGATCACATTTTTGGGAAATGAGCCCATTTTTAAAATACTAAACAATCAGATATTTCCTTTATTGCTCAAAATGTTGGTATTATGCCAGTCTCCTGTGAGTGTTTTTTCTGCCTCTTAATTATCTTCTGCATATCGTTGTTACATCTTGTTTTATCTCTCGAAACCACTCATGTTAAATATATACTTAATTATATACCTCTGGTCCTATCGATTTAATTTGAAGAATGAAATAATTTCTTCGACGTAAAAATGTAAATATTCCTATAAAATTCGTTTAGAATCTTTATTCTTGCTGGCAATGGTAGAAAAATACCTCTTGTCTAGGGGAGAAAACGTTGTAGCAAAAGCCGTGTACATTGTTCACTAGATCTTGTTTGGATAACATTATCATGCCGCTGTAAGTTATATGCCATGTCGGGCATCTGAATGTGAAATTTTAATATTAATCCTGTAATGATTCTAGATGGACTATCTCATTAGAGTGGTTCCCTGTTATATTTTCTTCATCACGCAAACTAGTCTACCTGCATCGATTATGAAGACTTAATGAGCCTGAGAAAGCTCTCCACAGTGTTCGTAAAATCTCTAGACTCAACAGTGCATCATTCCAAATGAAGAATGTATTTTTACAAATATATAACCTGGCTGCGCTATTATTGTATACTCTGCCTGGTTTACCATTGATTTATGGTGTGCTTTGGCACAGGGCCCATGTTGGCAAAGGATTTCATCTTCTTGGCAAAAAAAAAAAATAAAATACGATGAATGTTTCAAACGTCTGTGGCTATATTAACTAATCCTATATTTCCTGAGTATATATGCCTGACTAACTGTGCATGCCTACCGGGCCTTCCTTCTTCAGGACACTAGTAAGGAGCTTCAAAACTTAACTAGCACAGGGCGTTATTTTTTCCTAAATCCGGTACTAATTGTATATTAGTGTATACATATTGAAAATTTTATATTCGTTTTACAGTAAGTGAACATTGAACTTACGTCAATAAATATTGCGTCCAAGCAACTTTTTAATTGCAATTAAAATTTTAATTAAAATATTTTTAAATGTGCTAGAATGCCCAAAACATATATTCCTTCCATTTAGGAATATTCAGATGATTAGCACATGTCTTGCATTAGATGTTTTATCTTGGTCATTTCCTTCTTGAAAGGTGTATATAGTAGACAGGAAGTATATAGTCCTAGACAGGAAGTATATAGTCCTACGCATCTAAAAGCACTGTACCGCGGGGCAAAGTGAAAAAGTTAGGAACGAAGGTTTGAGATTGTGACTGTTGTAAATAACCCTGTTGTATAATCAGTGATTTGTTTGACACATATTTGTTTGGTTGTACGGTAGTTTGCTTGTTCTCCCTTGTCATGACTTACATTGCTGACATCGCAACTGCCGATAATTTACAACTCTTGTTAACTTAATAAGCGATATTCAGTTAAATCTGGTTCGGTACTGTTTTTCTACGTTAAGGACTGTGAATGAAGGTAAGTGTTCCTCGAAATTTGTGTGTAAAAGTCCATTTGATATGCAATTTAATATTTAAAAATTGCATTTCGCTTTTCAGAAAATTTTTTATTCTTCTAGTAGGAATAGCGACGAATGGGGGCGTAATTTTTAACGATAATATCAATTCGAATGAAGTCAACTATATCCTGTACCGATGTAATCAATCTCCATGCAAAATCTAAACTACTTTAAATACTCGATAATAACAAGACGTGTCGATATTTCATGGTCTCAGTGTCAAAGGCCGGAGTCAACTGACTCCTTCCTCTCCAGATTGCGGGGATCATTTATCAGTTCATTTTTATTATTTAAAGTTCTAGGTTAATTCTCGTTCGTAGTTGGGTTTTAGTAAAGTGATGACTTTATACTCTTAATCCGTTTCCCTCTTGTTAAAGCCAACGTCTGGGTTTTAAAAAATGATTTATTTACTTTTTTGCTAAAGGTGTAAAATAAAGCTGGACAATGAACAGCCGGAAGTTGAGAGTATTCCGAATCAGGCAGTTCTTTCCTGTGTGGTTCTCATTTCTCTTTGCGATTTCTTCTACGATTTTAATCCTTTTGCTATTGGATAAGAAATTTAGTATCAATAGTGGTAAGTTTCATTATTTTTGCTATTGGATAACAGTGTCAATATTAGTAAATTTCATCCTTTTGCTGTTGGATAACACAGTTAGTATCACTATTGGTAAGTTTCGTCCTTTAACTATTGGATAACACTTATAGTGTCAATATTGATAAGTTTCATCCTTTTTCTCATGGATAGCTCATTTAATGTCAACATTAGTAAGTTTCATCCTTTTACTATTGTATAGCATACTTAGTGTCAATGTTAATAAGTTGTACCTTCCATAACGTATCGATTCATTTTTTTTCAGGAAAGAATCTTTGCTGTATCACAGATTTTCAAAGATAATGTTTTCAGCTAGAAACAGCTAATATATATTCTGCAATTTAAGAATTTCTTTGTTTATTGAAGTATTTAAAACTTTGACTAATAAATATTTTAGCGATCGCAGATCCATGGAGTTATAACAGCTAAGGTAATATATTCTGGTGATAGTTAAACTACCAAATAGCAAAATATTCTACATCGCTAAAAGAACTCATGCAAAAGGTTTTGAAACACATGACGACCTAATATTGCCATATAAATCTATTCTTGTTGGTTATGCTGTAAAATTGAAAAATGGTCCGTATGATCTAACATCATAATATACAATTTGTTAGCACACATTATCTCAATTGAATGTGGAAAATATAAATTCAATAAAACATTTCAGATAGTATTCACCACACAATCAAACAATTTAGCATTTCAAGGAACGCGCTGTTGCTATTGAAAATTGTGAGCGTCTGAGATGATCAGCTTTGCAAATAATTCTATTTTTGTAATTTCTAACTGCAACTTTGTTTTAACGCATAACATGTTTAATATCTTTGGATGTACATGCAATGAATATTTTGTAATGAATGTAAGAGTTTAAGCTTGTAGATGTGTACGTCATAATAATAAGAATAATTAATGCGTTATGAATTCATAACACTATATGATATTGCCTTCTATACACGTCTTTGCGGATGACTACTCTCTATTTTGTAAAACATATTTTGTCCGCTCAGAAAGGATTGTAGCAGCCCTATGGTATTGGGCGCCAATCTAATGTACAGTATAGCATTCAGCGACAACGAGGGGGAGGACATTAGCTGTTCGAATTGATCAATATAGGCACAATATTAAAATCGGAAGACAATTTTATCCAAGTAAGAGTTTTATATACGTTAATGAGAAAAAAGCCAAATAAAGAAACAAACGTAGCAAAAATGTATGTTTCTCTACACATTATTGACGCCGAGAACTCATTCGGTTCTTAAATATGGAAAACATTAATGAGTGCGTTTCCAGTTTACAAAAAAAAACATGCCTCCCACCAACACAACCCCCTCAAAGTTAAATCGAGTAATAGTTGTCGTAGAAACCATACATATTGGCACACGACAATAGGATGGCCATTATATATTACTTGCCTGACAGTAACTAGGCTGAGGTAGATCATTCTCATGGTTAATCAACGTTTCTCGAAAGACGCTTATTCAACAATGTTTAAACGTTTTAATTTGTATCAAACTGTCACGTGTCTAATGTATGGTTTTGTGCAAGGATACGTTAAACAATTATTGCTGAAGATTAGCGATATCTGAGGCATTAATCATAATAAATATAAAAACTATGTATATCATCACTGATGACAATATTTCATAAGAAATGACTAGTAATCAATTAAGATTACTTTCTAAATGAACGTCCATTGTCTACATGTGTTTCAATATTATAGCTGCATCCGGCTTTGATTGTTCGCATCAGTGCGACTTTCTTTGTTTTTTAATGCTTTCCTGCAGGAAACATTACTACTAAAGAATCGCATCGTATTGCCGCTATCCATGGCAAAACATTCGCTTGTGACGTGCGAACCAGCTGACTGTCTCCAGAATACGGAAGAAAATTACTGAACATACTGCTTCATTTATTATCGCAAGCCACGTGTGAAAATTCACTAAGTTCCTTTTTTTTAAAAAAAACAGAGGAATTTTTCGTCCGTGGCTTTCAGTTGTGACTGCATTTAAAACTTCCAATTTGTTTATTATTGCTTCTATTTTCCCACAATTATTTCAGATTCTGAATTCTGGAAATTGGAAAAGAACATTAGCATTCTAAATTATGCAGAGCATAACGACCAGGATCAAGTTCAAGATTCCTGCAACCTACACATCGACTGGCATGAAACAGAGCTCGAAACTAGGATTAACACAAAGGACAGAGATAACAATGACTGGACATTTACGAGGAAAGTCACGTGTCCGAAACTTCCTCTGATAAATATTTCTGTTCCAAGGAAAAAAATTACCCTCAACTGCAAACGTGGACGTCCTTTCATTGGGATATCAGAGACAATCCAGCCGGATGATATCTTTCAGATTTCACATGATGATCCGTGTTTGACTAATTTCATTACTAATTGTTGTAGTGATGGCAAGCCCGTACCCAATATAGTGCATTTCATTTGGTTTATGTATAAAGAATTCAACTTTTTTCATTATTTGAGTTTTATGAGCGCCGTTCGATTTGTGCGCCCTTTTCTTATTCTTTTACACGGGAATTACATTCCATATGGTCGATATTGGCGAAGATTTACTCTCAGTTTTCCATACGTCATTCTTGTTCAAAGGTCAGCGACAGTAAACATTTTTGGAAATAAATTAATGTTCTTGGAGCACATCTCTGACGTCATGAGAATCGAAATTTTGAAGGGTACTACTGAATTTCTAATTTCGTTTCAATTATAACTTTGTGAATGCTCATATATTATGATAAGGCATTTTATCATAAGCTTCTTCTCATTTCTTGTTATCAAAAGGAATTATTTATGACTGAAGAACTGACTCGGTTCATGGTTAGAGAGAGAGAGAAAGAGAGAGAGAGAGAGAGAGAGAGAGAGAGAGAGAGAGAGAGAGAGAGAGAGAGAGAGAGAGAGAGAGAGAGAGAGAGAGAGAGAGAGAGGTTCTGGTTTTCTTAAGAAGGTGTCACGCATAATGATGTAGATACGATTACATTTTGGGAAAAGATTAGCAGTGCAAGAGATACGGGAATCTGTAAAAGAGATAACCGAAGCCTTTATAATTCTGGGATGAATGAATTTTATTTATATAATTGATATAGATAGATATATAATGCTACATTATAGAAATACAACATATAGAGTCTTTATATTGAAAAATGCATAAAGTGCATATTTTAATTTTCCTTCGAGCTTAGCAACTTCATATATTTGTGTAGTTTCTGCATTTTAGAATATAGTACAAGTAATTAGATCTGGACAATATTAAAGAGTATAAAATAGTTGGAATTATTGCAACAATCGTTTTGAAGAAATATCCTTTACTCAATTTAAAATGAAACACTTATTTGGAATAAATTGATGAGCATTATTCTTTATTACTTAAAGAATATTTTATTCCCAAATTAAATCTTAGCATGAAGTTGGTAGTGAATTAATCTTTTCACTATAATACAAATACAAATTAATATAAAATATAAATTCTTAAAAATAATTAAACAATCCATTACATTATAACATTTAAATAAAAAGAGAACTAACAAGAATATTGCAAAACTAAGAAGGTTCAAGAGAAATCTTTAACAGTAGAGGTACTTATTATTTAAGGAAATTTACGAACACAAACGATTCTTACCTGTAAAAGAGATAACCGAAGCATTTCTAATTCTGGGACGAACGAACTAGCAATACAGGCAGCCCAGCGATATTTATACTGGTCTAAGCAAGTTGCTGGCCAAATGTGGTAAAACGCTAGTGCCTAAGTGTGTAGTCCAACTCAGAATGAGGTTCCAGTCTATTCTAATGGAAGTTAGTGTGTTCGTTACATCATAATCCGCCTCATCAGCATTTTATGCGTCTCAGGAAAACGATTGAATCATATATTAGAAAAGAATGTTAAGAATTTTGCCACGAAGTACTGTTTTGCTGACTTAGCATACAATGTATAATACGGAAGGGAAAGGATTTGCACTTGCTTGTAAGAGCGCAAATATAATATAGTTGTAATATGAAATAAAAATAAGTTACTCTCAATATGTATTAGCTGAAATTGCTTCCAATATAATCCAATGAAAAATTATTCAAATGAAAAATTAGTTTTAATACAATTTAGAGGAAATTTCAGTGTTATTTTTTTTTTCTCAAAAATACTGCTCTAATACATATTTCACCTTTTGCAATATTTAAAATATTACAGCCAAAATATTATTTTGAAGAAGCTTACCTTTCTAATCGCTATAATAAAATGTACAAAGGGGTCCAACTTTCAACTTTTGGAACTGTATATTCTTTATTAAATTACCATCACTTTCAAATCCAAAGCTAAATACAACAAAATTGTGTAAAAAAAAAAGTCATATTCCAAGGTTATTATAATGCTTAATTTCTGAGACAAAGCAAACAATTTTAGGATTGCAAAACCCTTACACGAGTCATAGGAGCTCTGGGTGGCCGAGTGATCTAAGATGCTTGACCTTACCGATTATTGCCATCTCACTTCTGTCTGCAGTTTCTTTCTTGTCCGGTTTTCTCCGCGCTCATCCTCCACCAAACGCCTACGCTGCCTTTTATAGCATACAATCTGCTGAAAAGTGGAGATTACTCGTAGTAACCATTCAAACGATTAAAGGTAGAAACCACTTCCAAATAAATTGGTTACTGCAAAATTAATTAATCAGGAGGGAGAATAATAAATTTAAAAGTATGCTATAATATATCATTTCAATTAATGCATGGTTTCTGAATGGCCTAAAGATATACAGAATAATATAAAGAAAAGAAAACCAATCAAACATAGAGAGAGAGAGAGAGAGAGAGAGAGAGAGAGAGAGAGAGAGAGAGAGAGAGAGAGAGAGAGAGAGAGAGTAATAAACCAAAATATATAGCTAACCAAACAAGTTTGACACAATGAATAAACTTATTTCTTTTCAGATTACGGTGGTATCTACTTAGATTATGACGAAGTGGTATTGAGACCACTGGAGCCTCTCAGAGTATACGATTATGTTCAAGGACTCGAGTTCCCAAGTCAATTAGGAAGTCAACTCATTATGGCTAGAAAGAACGCCACCTTCCTCCAGCTGTGGTACGAAAGCTACAAGTATTACTCCGAGGACCCCCTTTACAACGCCCAGGAAGTTCCAGCTACCCTAGCAAAAAAGCATCCCGAACTTATTCACATAGAAGGGTATAATTTTACACGGCCTAATTGGAAAAGCACAGAACTGATATTTAACCATAATTACAACTGGTCGACTAATTATGCTATGCATTCCTATGCAAGAATGTTAATGACCACGTATCCAGACAGAAATTTTAATTTAACAAGCATAAGATATCTGAATACAACAATTGGATCAATTAGTAGGCACGTGCTTTTGGGGAGCAAGGAACTTTGCCAAGATTAAGTCTCATTTAGCTTACCATTTCTGTCTTCAATACACTGAATTTTTTATCCACTGAAGTTTTAATCTATCAATATATTAAGACTGAAAGATGATGGATAAAAGTTGTCACGAAGTCTAAGTGAATTAACTCTAATTGAAACTAAGCTTCATTGGACTATATACAAAAAAAAAATTTCAGAGAAGGCTTCTATCCAATAATTTTATTAGCGCACTTTTGTGTTTCCGGAGAAAATAATTACTTAAATTCAATAATTTGAAGAAACAAATTTCAGATCAACTGGACACAACATAATATATAATTCCAAGGTGCTATAGCTTAAACTGAAAAAATCATCTCAGTTACACTATATATAGTTCTCTACTTGACATAGGTCACAATTAATATTTTATATTAAAACAAATATTATCTAATGGTAAATAATTTTCTAGAATGATCTTGGCGTTTACAAAAAATAGCCTAGGAAATTCCAAACACTAGACCCAAACAACATGATTATTTCTTCTACTAAAAATAATATTGATTTTAAACCTATGCATATAGGGAATAATTTAGCAATATATTAGTTGTTTACAATTAATAAAATAAAAATGTCAATTTGCGTCAAGCAAAAATGAACTCAGTTTTGGGCAAGGTCAAATTCAACATGCAATGTTACAAGTAGTAGATGAAAAGGCTGATTCTGGCGCAAAAGTTATCCCCATCCTCAAAACAAATACAAATTACTTCTCTTAAGACCTTAAAACACCAAAGTTTTTTCACCTACACAAAAACTAAAGGCTGATTCTAGCGCAGATATAATTGTATAAGGTAATTACCTCTCTCAGTAGATGAAAAGGCTGATAATTGTATAAGGTAATTACCTCTCTCAGTAGATGAAAAGGTTGATAATTGTATAAGGTAATTACCTCTCTCAGTAGATGAAAAGGCTGATAATTATACCAGAACGGTGCAGGTCAGTTCACAAGTAAGTGATATTATATCTCATCACCAATGATTAATGTTTCAACTGATGATATTAAAAATATTTCATTATCGCGGCTCAATTTAATATCGGACTTACCCGGATGTATAAAATATGGACTGATGCATCCGGAGATGGAAAATTTCCAGGAGGGTTAGCAGGTACTCAAGCGGGTCAAAATTTAACAAAAAAAATAAATAGCATCAACGAAAAGTTAAAAGAAAAACGGCAAACGTGTAAAAGTTTACAGACCAAGCATGATGAAATAACCAGCAAAGCTCTCAAAATGAAAAATGAACTAGATGTACGGCAAGAACTGATCAACAAACTGACGTGTGAGATACAACGGCGAGATCATGTCGTACAACTGTACGAAAAAGCAGTAAATGAAGTTCGCGACGTTGAAGAGACCATTGCCATGTTAAATACCACCATCGAAGATAATAAAATAATCATAGATGATTTAACATCAACGATAAATGAACAACATGAAGAAATCAGCCGACTTGAAAGAATCAGCGCAGACAACAAAGTTGTCATGGAAACGCTAGCGTGGGAATCGTTAACGATTCCACCAAAGAAGAAATCTGTTGAACAAATACTTACTGAGGCGTTACTGAAACCTAAAGATCACTCGTAAAACCACTAGTGGTTTCAATTGCTTGGAGAACCTTTGGTTCAAATTCTCAATCATCAGTGATTTTCAATGTTTTGTTGATCAGTTCGTTATACGCGTACGGGTAATATTCACCATCTGGTTCACTTTTGATAAATTTTTTGTGAGTTTTGCGAAAATTATTGTTTAATGCTGCTTTCTCGTTATGCTGTACAAGTAAGGATAATATTCTCCATCTGGTTCACTTTTGATGAGTGATTTATTGGCGTTGATGTAGTGGTTGAGCAGATCTCTTTCTCTTTTGATAAATTTATCAGGGAGATCTATTACGTCAATATCATCTACTGGTATATACCCTGGAGAAGTATATAATTGTATAAGATTTTCAGCATGTTTCATCTGAACTTCTCGGAGGATTTCATGGAGATCACTTGAAAATTCGGTCATATAATATAAAAAAAATTTTATATATCTAATTGATTTTATGTTATATCATACTTCTTTTGATAATCTTTCTCATATTTGCTTATCCTCATGGGTATAATATCTGTTAACATGTTGTCAATAATACGAAATTCACGTATTAAATCGTCCATACTATATTTTACTCCTCGTAGGTAAGATCTTATTTGATCAAGTAGTTTTTTGTAAGTTATAATTGATGTTAAGCAGCCGTGCTTTTTTATCAAAATTTTAGGTTCAACTTTTTTACAAGCTGCTGTAAGAGAAACACCAACACCGGATATGATTAACAAAAACGGGTTTAATGATATACCACTTGAAATTATGCCAGAACTAGTCATTAACAAGGGTAGATATGATATTACTCGAAGTATTTTGTTATAATATTTGTAACATTTTTTTACGCACCAAAGTTTTTTATGATAATATTTGTAGTATTGTATTAGTGCGTCAACATCCTGTTCTGGAATATCTTTTGAAATATGATTGAAATCAACTATACTTTTTTCATTATAATATTTGTTCACATAATCTCAGGCTTGATTAAGTAACTAGTTGAGGTGTTTCAGCCACAAATTCCAGACAATACCAATATGACGCAGCAGTTAATTTTTTGTCATCTGCTATTAGCATAAAAGTTTCTTCAACATCTTTGTTTAACACAATAGACACGGTTCCAGAGAAATTATCAGTCGAGTGACGCCATGGAAATAAGGAAAATATATTAAACTTTGCACTGCTAAACACGGACAATCTATACACACCAGTGACCTCTGCAGTATGTTTGAGAGTGTTATTTTGCGGAGACCAAGTAGCCATTCCAGAAGCAACAGTATAGACAATATTTTTAATCTGCTTGTGAGGAATTTTAATCATACTCGTTTTCTCAACAATACTAGGAATTCCACTAATAATATCGTTGAGTTTTGTGTTAATATTATCGAGTGTAATATCAACAGACGGCGGACTTCCAAAAAATTCGTTATTGGTTTTGTTTATGTTTCTGCGAAAATTTAAAAACGTGGTGATGTGATTGGTAAAATCAGTTTTGAACTTGGTGATATCATTGTTGATATCATCAACATATTTCTTTGTTACAGCATCAAAATCAGATTCTGGTGTTCTAAGATTATTGATGCCATTATTGTTCATGTTGAGAAACGCATACATTATACTACCACGCACCGACACGTACTTTGATTCCTGATCATCAACATATTTCTTAGTAGCAGCGTCATTATCCTCAGTTGGGTTTCCAAGGTATGTGATCTTGTTCTGGTTCATAGCAATGTTTCCCGTAAATAAATCACCTGCTTTTCTAACATAATCGTTAACTGACCTACCCGAATCTTCTATCTTACCTTGATTATTAAAAGTAACAATATTATTAGCAACTGCAGTAGGATTTCGTACTAGTACATCTGATAGTTGTACATTACTCGTCTTTAATCGTCCTTGTTTGTCCTGGAAAACTACAACTTCATTTGGATCTACACTTGCAACGTTTAACAAATTGTTGATTTCATTTTTGAGCTTATCAAGAGTCGCATACTTGGATAAGTCACCCTGGTAACCTTCTGTTAATAAATCTACTGCTAATGTTCCAAATTTTGTATAGTAGCTCATTATACATACCGTTCTACACAAAATTGTTGGTTTAATATAACATAAAATTATACGATGGCGAAGATAATAAACTTTGACACCGAGCGATTGGTGAAGCATAAACATAACAATGAACTTCCACACTGTCATTATCTTATTGTTGGGCGAACTGGATCTGGTAAAACAAATTTGTTATTAAATCTTTTACTCAATAATAACTTTAACTATGATAAGGTGTATATTTACACCATCAACCCCCAACAAGACAAATACGAGTTACTAAGTGAGTATAATGATAAACTTCGTGATGAACTTGGCATTGGTGATGATATATTTTTGATAAAACAACCAGAAGAACTCGTTCCAGTGAACGAACTCGATTCGTCAGAGCATAAGATAATCGTCTTTGATGATATTCCGCTAAACAATGAGGAAATGAACAAGATTAGATCATATTTTTCACTATCACGTAATAAAAGATGCAATTCTGTTTATCTTGCCCAAGGTTTTTATAATGTTGATAGGTTTATTAGGCGAAATACGGGTTGTTTCATATTATTTCCCGGACTAGATAATGTGGATGTGAGAAATATTGCAAACGAACAATGTGGTGATGTTACAAAAGATAAATTTATTGAATTATATCATCGAGCAACTAAAGATCGATATAGTTTCTTTTTATTTGACAAGCTAGCGCGTGATCCAACCAATGTTTCGTTGTTGCCTTGAGACGTTTCTATGATATAATTTTGTAAAGCGTATAAAAATAATGGACAAACATCAACAGAAAATCGAATTACTAAAAAAGTTTCTCGAAACTCGAGCGGCTTTTAAGAAAAAGGTGGAAGAAGCTCGACGTGGACAATTGACTGCTACAGAAACAACAGCTACGATTTTCAGACCAATAACTGAAGCAATATTAGGTAAACAACCTGAAACTAAACCACTATCAGAAGAAGAACTGAAACAACTGAAAGAAAAAGGTTTGGTTGGAATTGTTAAAGAACAACAAGAAGCAGCTGCTGCAAAAATCATTACTAGATCTGATGAAGACAAAAGAAAACTAGCTGAGTCACTTACAGCAAATATAGCTGATCCTGCTGCTAGACAGGCTGAAACAGATCGATTGATAAACAATCCGCTAGAACTTGAGAGAAGATTAGCAGAGTTAACAACGCAAGGAATAACAAATATTATAACAAATCTATCAGGAGAAATAAAAGATATCAAAGAGGAGCAAAAAAGAGTTGGTGAGCTTACTGTAAAGTTTATGGAAGTTGGAGAGAAAAGAAATTTTTTTATAAAAAGAGCAAATTATGAGATAAAAGAAAATGAGTATGATGATTTTTTAAAGAATAAAAATATAAGAGATATTGATGATATAAGCAAGTGGAATGATGGAGAATATCAAACATTGATCGATAGATTAAATGAGATAATAAGAGATGGAGCTGCTGCTAAAGAAGAATTAAACACGGTTACAGAGATTGATAATATGATTCCACTTTATGAAAGAATGAGAAACGGTATTATTGCTTTAACATTTGGAAGAACAGCAGAAAATAGTAGACTAAAAGATTTTGGTAGTGGGTGGAATTTTAAAAGAAAATTTATTACACTTGATAAAATTCGTGTAAAAAAAATTAGAGAAGCAATAACAGGAAAAGGTGTGAAAATATTTACATCAAACGCAGACATAGTCGATCGGCTAATGCTGTTGATATCCTCTAAAGAAGCTGGTAATGAAAGTGTAGAGATTGATAACGAAATTATTGATATACTTGATCATCTAAGATCGAGTGGATTACTAACATCATCCGAGTACGAAATTTTACACCGCGATCTTATCTAAAATATTAGTATAATGCAAACAACATTATTGCTTGATTCGTCACAAATAACAGGAAACAGCGCGAATTTTACAGTAAATTACAACCCACCAATAGAACTAGATCCTGCAAAACAGTATGAGATTGGATTAATTTCTTGTACTTGCTGGAACGCCATGCCGAATATTAAAACTGGGATTAATGATGAAATTTTAATCGTTAATGTTAAACAATCTCCAACATCACAAAAAGAGTTTATTGATATACAATACAAACTACAAATTCCACAAGGAGCTTATAACATTACTGATCTAAACAGAACAATAAAAGAGCTTTTAACAAAAGCTGGTGGGAATGCTGATAATTTCGAATTAGCGGCGAATTATAACACCTTACGAGCTAGGATAACAGTGAAAAGAAATATGAAAGTCATCTTTGAAGAAAGAAGTTTTGGAAAGATGTTAGGTTTTACTAGAGTTTTATACTATACCACCGGTGAAGATAAATCTTTGACATTTGATGGAGAACTACCAGTAGATATTACAGAAGTAAATACAATACTCATCAATTGCTCTATCGCATCTGGATCTTATACGTCAAAAGGCAACCGCGGGCAAACGATCTACAGTTTCTCACCAGAAGTCCCACCAGGTTCTCTCATGCAAATCAATCCCCGACAGATTATCTACTATCCAATAACACCTGAGAATCAAATTACAAGCATTACAATGCAACTCACAGACCAATCTGGACGACAAATAGACGTGAACAACGAGATAGTCACGTATTACTTACACCTACGCACTGCCTAGGCATGTGATTTTGTGTACATAATTTTATAAAATGAGACGAAGAAAAGTTTATCGAAGAAAAATCGTAGGTGGATTTTTTGGAAATATATTTACAACAATTGCAGAGAATATTCCAGGAATCGCGCGTAAAGTAGCGCCCATTGCACTTGACGCCGGTAAAGCTTTCGCTACAGGGGCGGCATCTTCAGCAGGCACTGCAGTAGGGCAAAAGATTGCTGATAAGATTAAAGGACCTTCAACAACACCTACGGTGTCTGAAATAAAACGAGTAATATCAGATATTGCGCCAACAGAAGAAACAAAACGAGCTATGATAGCTACAACAAAAAAATTATTGTCGCCGAGTGGTGAAGAAATAGTACGTAAACTTGTAAAGAAAACAAAACCGATGACCCCTGCTGCCTTTTAATTTTGTGTAACGATTATAAAATAAATGTCAGCTAAAAACTATCTCGACTTTGCAGAAGAAATTGATACTGACGATGCTGTAACAGAATTAGAGTATGTCGAGTATCTCGATGAGAACTCGAACGAACCAAATAAAACCGGAGTTAGAACTTTTAACACAAGAGACGAGGACGTGTTTCTACTACCTCATAAGGCAATGCTAGAAGTGCGTGGCCGAATATTAGATGCAGCAGGTGGTGATATTGCAGCTAATGTAGAAATCGCTCTCGTCAATAATGGTTGGAGCTTGTTTAAGAGTGCACGATACCAACTGGCCAATCAAACCGTAGAAGATATTTCAATGCATTTACCCATAGCGAGTACAATACTAAACATCGTTTCGTTTAGCGATGACTATTCCAGATCAATAGCCACAAATATGATGTGGTTTAAAGATACTGGACTAGGGACAACTGTGTCGAACGAGTTTAAAACTGGAGAGCTAGGTGATGCTGATGTTGAAAACAGACTTATTCTAAACCCAGCTGGAGCTGATGCAGCTGCACAACATACTGTTCCAGCATTAACCGCAGATGCAGCTGGTGGTACTATAGTAGCGAATGCAATAAGAAGCGCAAATAAAAATCCACGACGATTAAATTTTAACGAAGGATTTGTTAAACGAAAAGCATTTGCCGCAGAATCTCGCCAAATAACGATGATGCTTCCGTTAAGTACAATCTTTGGATTTTGCCGTGATTATAACAAAGTGTTTCGAGGAATAAAACATACGCTTATATTAGATCGAGCTGATCAAAACGATTGTATAATACACGCCGGTGGAGTGGCTGAGGGACAGTTTTCTATTACAAGATTAGCACTGTGGATGCCTCGGGTTGTCCCTTCATTAGCTAAAATGATGGAGCTCGAATCTTTACTAGCCACCTTTACAAAAAAGATACACTTCCAACAGAACAGGATTTATCAAACAGCCATTCCCAACGCGACTGATTACACATGGCGTGTAACGACCACGCCCAGCGAACAACTACCGCGACACTTGTTCGTCGTATTTCAACGACAAGCGCGTCGTAACAATCAGGAAATAAACAACTCCGTATTCGATAACCCAGACGTTAGACGAATATTTGTGAGAGTAAATTCCAAACAGTATCCCGAACGTGCAATCGAATGTAATTTTGCCGTAGACGCCACCAGAAATATCTCTCGGCCGTACATGTATCTTATGGAAGCAATGCAAAAATATCAGAACGCGGACAGTGGATCTCAAATATCAATAGAAGAGTTTCGATCGCTCTATCCCATCTTTTATTTTGACGTATCAAAACATTTGGAGCGTGTTGTGGGATCGACTGCAGATATTGAGGTCACGTGGACACTGGGCGATGTGCCAGGTGAACAGTATAACGTATACGCGCTATTGGTTAGTGATCGATTTCTGACCATCGATTCAATCAAAGGAAGAATGACAGTACAAGTTTAATCTAACAACTTGGATATAACATTATGAAAACCAAATACACAACTCGAGAAATATACCTAACATCTGGTCAAGTTGAAAAATTATCAGCAGCTGTTGCTAAACGCAGCTCTGTTTCTTTGATGATCTCTCCGGAAACTTCAAATAAAATTACAGTAAAAGTCATGCTAACGCAACAACAAATCAATAAACTCGATCGCAACAAACCTTTTGTGCTGAAATTATCTGTTTCTCAGGTAACTGCAATGTCAAAAGAAGGTGGATTTTTTGGACCAGCGTTATCAATAATAGCTAGCAAAGTTTTACCAGTACTTGGTACACTTGGACTTGCGGCTGCGTCAGGAGCAGTCTCTGGCGCAACGAAGAAAGCAGTCGAAGGTCGTGGTATCAAACAAATCTATCGTTAATTTTATGTAACAGTATAAAATAAAATGCCAACGAAAAAGTCGCCGAAAAAAACAAAATCATCGAAAAAAAAGAAAACAACAAAACGCAAACAAACAAAACAAGGAGGAATTATTCCTTTCGCTCCACTTTTGGCGGGACTAGCGGGAAGTCTGCTGCCAAACTTACTAGGAATCGGACGCGGATTAACTCTACCAGGGACCAGACGTTATTGAGCAATTTTGACATCATTGAAAAATTGAAGGACGTTGTTGGATTTCGAGGAGTATTTTCCAAGGATGAACTCGATGACGTACCAACAGGCGGTTCTTGTGTTGTAAATATTGAAAACTTCAATGATGGCTCTGGCACCCACTGGGTTGCTGTCCACGATAACAATTATTTTGATTCGTTCGGACTTCCTCCAAGCGATCTCATAAAAAAATATATTTTTAAAAAATTTGATAAAATAAATTATTCGTCTAATCAACTACAGCCGATTGGAACATCAGCTTGTGGTTATTATTGTATCATGTTTGTCAGACAAATGCACCAGAGTAAAAACTCTGGGAGTAAAAACTCTGGGAGTAAAAGCTCTGGGAGTAAAAACTTTTTGAAGTTTATTTTACAATTTGATGAGCATCCTTCTCATGCGAATGATAATATTGCAATCAATTTTATCTAAACTCCTTGATATAATAATGTCAACATACTGTCTCAAATGCAAAACTAAAACAGAGAACAAGGATGAGATGACGGAAAAAACAAAAAATAATAGAACGATGTTAAAAAGTATTTGTGCAATCTGTGGTAGAAAGAAAAGTATGTTTTTGAAAAAACAAGTAGGATCTAGCGTTGATAGACTTATCTTGATCGACGATTAATCTTATGAAACAAAATAAAATAAAATGAAATGCAATTGTGATTGTGACAAAGATCTTTGCATAGAACAAGATAAAATCATTACGTACTGTCAACGTTGTAACAACAGAGAAATAATAGGGTTAGGTATAGATATACATAAACTAATTGGTAAATTACCAAAACCAAAAGGCGGTTGGACTTTGCCTGGTCATCGGTATACAGGTCCGTGGAATCCGCTAGATCAACAACTAGATGAAAACGACAATCCATTGCCAGGACAAGAACCTTATAATCAAGTGGATGCAATAGCAATGCGTCATGATATCTGTTATCGTGATCATGTAAACTCGAAAGCAGATTGTGATAAAGTAATGTTAGACGAATTACATGATATGGAGCCAACAAATCTACGAGAACGTTTTGATAGAAGATTTGTTCAGGGAATGATAGGAGCAAAATATAAACTTGGACTCGGAGAGTCTCGTCAATCGCCTCGCGATCGGGGAAAAGAATTATACGATGATCTTGCAGTCGAGCTGCACAGACCTAAAAAAAAAAGTTTCCGAGACGCAAAGTTGTTGCAAACGCTGTAGATGATATCTGGGCAATAGATTTGGTAGATGTATCCAATCTGGCTCAGTTTAACGTTGGCGCTGATGGCGCTCCAAAGAAGTATTTGTTTAACGTTATAGATGTTTTCAGCAAATACGCTTTTAGTGTGCCAGTTTCAGATAAAACAGGAACGTCAATCACTGATGCGCTAAAACAAATAATAACGAGTACCGAAAGAAAACCAAACAAAATCTGGACTGATCATGGAGCCGAGTTTTTTAACAAAAAGTTTGAACAGTTTCTAGAACAAAATAATATTAAAAAATACGTTACATGAAACGAAGGCAAAAGCGTTGTTGTCGAGAGATTTAATCGCACGCTAAACGAAAAATTACACAAACATATGACAGCTAAAAACACCAACAGGTACATCGATGATCTTTCTCAAATCGTAGGCGAATATAATAACACGAAACATCGAACCATCAAAATGTCACCCAATGACGCTATCAAAAATCCAATATTAGCAAACGAAAACATGTACCGCAGACATAAATTTAAGGTCGGTGATAAAGTTAGAATCTCTTTGACTAAAAAGATATTTGAAAAAGGATTTACTCCAAACTGGAGCGAAGAAGTATTTGTTGTTGATAAAGTACTCTTAACAATACCTGTAACGTACGCGTTAAAAGATCTGGCAGGTGAGCCTATCGTAGGTAGTTTTTACGAACAAGAACTACAAAAAACTGAACAAGATGTTTTCATTATCGAAAAAGTGATTAGGAAAAAGGAGATAAAAGTTTAGTCAAATGGCGTGGGTATAGCGATAAATTTAACAGCTGGATTCCAACCCGGTCGATTTTATCGACTGCGAAATAATGCTATTATAAATTTCCTCATACTTTCGTTTGATAGATTTGCATTTTACTGGTTTACATAATGATATTAGATATTGTCTGCGATCGTCAGAGATCGTCATTAGATTAAAAATCTTGACAAAGATGAAATCAAATTTTATATTTTTCTGTCGGTCTGGAATTTTAATGTTTAAAAAAGGTCTGATTAACTGCAAAAATACCTGCTGTTCGGTAACGGTAAAATTAAATTTTATAATTTTTTTAGCAATGTGATACTTGACATTATATTTTCCAGTGGTTGGTCTGCGGTAATTAGATCTGTCAGTAACAGTGACTATTTCACCATCATCAGATTCGTTGTTATATAAAATATCATCTTCGTTATAACCAACAGATTTGTCTATCATATCATTAGAGATTGTGGAGACCTTATCGCTGATATCGCTGGCGACTTTGTCGCTGGCGACTTTGTCGCTAGTATCTTCTTCGTATAGTTGAACGAGTCGTTTCATCATATCCATATTATAATATACTTTTTATCTAATTTGTTGTTATAAGATGACTGACAAAGTAAAATATCACCAAAAAGTTAATATAATAAACTACCACGAACTGACCGAAGCGGTAAGAAAATGCTTGTCAGGTTATGGTGCATATTCCGTTGAGATTTTTGTAATGCAAGGTGATTCTCATAAAATATTACTAACAGAAGCAGAAAAAAATAAAATTAATGAAAGTGCAGTAACGACGCTAAAATTTGATTGCGATGATATTATAGCATTTGCTCATCATTGTTTGACTAAAACCGAATTACAAAATATTATTGATCGTCATATCTAAAACGAATCCTAGCATTGTATTCGCTTGAAAAAGTTGATTTTATTACTCCATCAGCTACAAATTTTACGACTGCGGGATTTATATTATAATATTTCGCCGCAGCTGTAATTGATTTGAATTTGATCTCCTCATCCGTTTCAAGGTTTAACGAAATAACAGGTTTTATGGGGCATCTAACATTAATACCACCACCTCGTCCTTTTCTCACATTTTCCTGTTGGGTCACTAGCTCCAGATTTTCCAATCGATTGTCTGTTTTTACATTATTGATATGATTAATAACCAGACCATTGGGTATAGATCCGTTGAACACCTCGTAAATAAAACGATGACCATAATAACGAACTCGATCTGTCGATGTTCCTCTAACAGTTACCCTGATATATCCCATATTGCTAATAGAACTAAGAACTTTTTTAGTTTTTCTGTTTCTAATAATACCGCGATCGTTAGCCTCGTATAAATCAAAGACCGGATGCGGCTGAAACTCGTCTTGTAAGGATAAATTTTCAATATTATCATCAGTGACTTTACTGTTATAATGATATACTCGTTTCCCCTCTGGAATGTCATCGCAAAATAACGTGTAAATAAAATCTTTTCTAAACATCGTAATTCTTTCAGTATTATCTCCCTTTACACTAATCGTATAACCCGCTGGCGTTGCTTTACCAACAGATATTCCAGTAATGATATTAATAACCGAACCAAGTGCATTTCCAGCGTACAGGTTGTACTTCGGATAAACATGATATACCTCTTGCTCACGTGCGCTTGTCAGATTTACTGTCATTATATTATAGGTGATATTTTTTATCTCTAATTGTTTTTCTAGCGCATGCGCAGTGTGCGGTAAATTATCAATTAGATATTAGACTATAGTATAGCGATGTTAAAATTGCGTGATATAGCCAAGAAGAGACTTATTGGAGAACCTGTTAAAATAGCGACTGCTTTTGCAGGTTTTGATAATAGTTATCAGTTTGATAATCAAAATGTTTTAGTAAATTTTTCTGAAACAAATCTCTTTCATCTGCTACAGACGACTGTAAAACGTGAGCTTGAAAAACACAAGGGTTTAAGATTGTTAGTGCAATATCGTGTTATATTTTCAAAACTACTTGTGACGGAAGAATCTACTAAAACGGAAACTACAGTCCCTTATATTAATGCAAAATCAAGGCGCGTTTTGCTTGGGACTGATCTTTTGTCACTATCTAATGAAATACACCAAGAAATTTGGAAAAAAATAGAAGAATTTACCGAATCTGGTTCAGGTTGGAAGTTTGAAATAATCAAAGAAATTTTGTTTCACACAATGAAATATGACGCATTACGCGGCAGCGGCCTTAATAGCGCTGGGTATATCGACCTGCCACCAAAAATAAAAAATAAAAAATGCTGCATCAACGTGAAAAACGTTGATGACAAATGTTTTCAATGGGCTGTTCTTTCTGCGCTATTTCCAGTAGAAAAAGACGTTGGTCGTGTTGAGAAGTATATTAGTCACGTATCAAAATTAAATTTTAAGGATATCAACTTTCCAGTGGCAGAAAATCAAATACCAAAGTTTGAAAAGCAAAATAATGTTTCGATTAACGTTTTCGGACTAGATGAAAAAGAAAACGTCTATCCCAGATATATTTCAGAAAAAGCTTCACAATCGACTATAAACTTACTGTTTTATAAAAATCATTACGTTTGGATCAAAAACTTCAATGGACTAGTTGGTAAACAGTACAATAAAAATAACAAGAAAAAGTTCTTTTGTTATCGCTGCTTGCACGGTTGTACAGACAATGAAACATTACAAAAGCATTTGCAGTACTGTAGTGACGTACAACGAATAACAATGCCATCTAAAAAAGATAGTTTATTGTATTTTGTCAATTATAATCACAAATTAAAAATTCCTTTCGTTGTGTACGCTGATTTCGAATGCCTACTTCAACCTGTACTTGGCGTAGAAAATGATCCTAACCAATCGAGTACAAGAAAAGTTCAAAATCATGTTCCGTGTGGAGTAGCTTACAAGATAGTTTGTTATGCTGATTCGAGATTATCTAAACTAATCAAATTATATCGAGGTAAAAATCCAGCTGTCTGGCTTCTCAAGCAGTTGATTAACGAAGTTGATAACATATTTGATTGTTTGAAAAGAGTAACTCCAATGATTAAACTAACACCACAACAAAAATCCGATCACGAGCAAGCGGAAATTTGTCATATTTGTGAAAAAGCTTTTGACCCTGACAACAAAAAAGTACATGACCATTGTCATTTGACCGGACAGTATCGTGGAGCGGCTCATGATCATTGTAATTTGAAATTTCATGCTCCAGATTTTATTCCAGTTATTCTTCACAACTTTCGAGGATATGACAGCCACATTATCGTAGAAGCTTTTGGTGATCCTGATGTAAAATCTCGTTTAAAACTCGACAACTCGATCAAGTGCATTCCAAATAATTTTGAAAAGTATATGTCAGTTACGCTAGGCAAATTACGTTTCATTGACAGCCTGCAGTTTATGGCAGCATCGTTAGATGAGCTAGTAAACAGCGCTGTTTGCGCCGGTAGTAAATTTAATAACCTACAAGACTGTTTTGGAGACAAATTTAATTTACTGTCCAAAAAAGGAGTATTTCCATACGAGTATCTCGACGATTGGAGTAAATTTGATGAAACATCTTTACCTGACAAAGAGAAATTTTACTCGCAACTCAAAAATGAAAATATCACCGATGACGATTACAAATACGCACAAGATATCTGGAATAGATTTGATTGCAAGGTGTTTGGTGATTATCACGATTTGTATTTGAAAACTGACGTGTTATTATTAGCAGATGTTTTTGAAAGTTTTCGAGAAGTGAGTTATAATAATTACGGACTAGATCCTTGCTGGTATTATTCTGCCCCCGGACTGTCATGGGATGCTCTGTTAAAGTTTAGTAAGGTAAGGTTGGAATTACTGACTGATGTTGATATGTTCAATTTTTTTGAAAAAGGTATCCGAGGCGGTATTAGCGTGATAACGAAGAAATATGCTGAAGCAAACAACAAATATTTGAAAGAGTATAATCCTGACCTTCCTTCGAAGTATATAGTTTATCTAGATTGTAATAACTTGTACGGGTATTCAATGGCAGAACCAATGCCTTTTGGTGGATTTCATTGGATCACGGCGGATTAATTTCTATCGGAGACAAAAAAAAAGTTACCCGAAGATGTTTCGTATTTCGTTGAAGTTGATCTCGATTATCCTATTTCACTACACAGATTACATAACGATTACCCTTTCTGCGCAGAATCAATGATAATAGATTATAGTTTGTTATCTGAAGAACAACAGGCGTCAGCATCACCAAAACAAAATTCTATGGTCAAAAAACTAGTACCAAATTTGCTTAATAAACGTAATTATGTTTTGCATTATAAAGTTTTAAAACAAGCAGTCGATGCTGGTCTTGTGTTGAGAAAAGTTCATCGTGTACTAAAATTTAATCAGTCGCCGTGGATGAGAGGTTACATTAATTCAAACACTTCAAGAAGAGCTGTAGCTAAAACTGATTTTGAGAAAAACTTTTTCAAACTGATGAACAATTCCGTTTTTGGTAAGACGATGGAAAATATTAGGAAACGCGTAAATATCGAACTAGTCAATGATGTCAATCGCAGAAACAAACTTGTGTCAGACGATGATTTTGTGAGCATGAAAATTTTTAATGAGAATCTTGTCGCAGTACAGCGACGAAAGACAAATCTAAAACTTAACAAGCCGATCTATGTTGGAGCTGCTGTGTTAGATTTATCGAAGTGGTTGATGTATGATTTTCATTATAATTTTGTTAAAAATCAATGGCCGGCTAGTAGATTATTATTTACTGATACTGATTCGCTCGTATATGAAATCGAATGTGAGGACGTCTATCAGGATATACATGATAATAGATATCTATTTGATCTTTCTGATTACCCACGTGACAGTAAATTTCATGACGACACAAATAAAAAGGTTATTGGTAAGTTCAAAGATGAAATGAACTCGAGCGCTATCAAATACTTTATCGGATTACGCAGCAAAATGTATGCCGTATTGTTAGACAATAATAAAATAACAAAAAAAGCAAAAGGTCTGCCTCGTGACTTTGTTAAAAAGTTTATAAAATTTGATGACTACAAGTATGCGCTTGATGGTGGTGTTAGTTTTATAAGAGCTATGTCAATTCGGACAAATCATCATAAGCTTGAAACAGATGTCCTTATCAAACGCGGTTTGAGCAATTTTGATGATAAACGTTATTGCGAAAATGGGGTAGATACATTTGCACTTGGGTATTGTCATGATGATAGAGATATATTTGACATTATCTTTGCAAACTGAAATTTTATCTAAACTTATAAAATAATGTTTGAAAATTTGACAGTAACAAATAGCTACAGTAGCAAAATCAAATATCTAATGATGGACGGCAAACCATTGACAGTTGAAATTAATAATGAAACATCAGGCATATGTTTTAGTGGTACCCGTGACAAGTTAAAACTTTCGCTCATCAGATCTGATGACAGCGAGTATTTTAATTATCTCGAACAATTGTATCAAAAGTTGCTAGCGGAATTTAACAACTTTCACTGTCCGATTAGTCAGCATAAATATACTAAACTTACAATTGATCTTGATCGGTCAAAAGTATATTTTATCGACAAAAAATATCCTCTAAACAAACTAGAAATGAAAGTTTTGTTTGAGTCCCGTCGTCATGTGAGCGGTAAAGTAAAGTTTAGTCTCTATCACCATGATAATGAAATATTTTTAATATCATCAGTTGAAACATTAATCATTGGTGATGAGATATAATATCACTTACTTGTGAACTGACCTGCACCGTTCTGGTACAATTATCAGCCTTTTCATCTACTGAGAGAGGTAATTACCTTATACAATTATCAGCCTTTTCATCTACTAAGAGAGGTAATTACCTTATACAATTATCAGCCTTTTCATCTACTGAGAGAGGTAATTACCTTATACAATTATATCTGCGCTAGAATCAGCCTTTAGTTTTTGTGTAGGTGAAAAAACTTTGGTGTTTTAAGGTCTTAAGAGAAGTAATTTGTATTTGTTTTGAGGATGGGGATAACTTTTGCGCCAGAATCAGCCTTTTCATCTACTACTTTACATTCACGGGTGCCAGCACCATAGGTCAAGGGGGTCACGTAACCCCTTCATCATACTGGAAATATGTATATAAATAGTGACAAATTTAATTATGCAAATGAAGCTGAAAATACGTCACACGATTCTGTTAAAAATGCGTAGTAAATATTAGTTTAAGTTTCAGACTGCTTACTATACTAACTCTCTCTAGATGCAATTTATCCTGACCCCTCCCCCATTTGCAAAAATCCTGCGGGCGCTCATGGTTACATTAACAAAGCAAATTTAATATACATAAGAGTATGTATGTATGTATGTATGTATGTATGTATGTATGTATGTATGTATGTATGTATGTATGTATGTATGTATGTATGTATGTATGTATGTATGTATGTATGTATGTATGTATGTATGTATGTATGTATGTATGTATGTATGTATGTATGTATGTATGTATGTATGTATGTAATTGCACCTCAGCACAACAGGGGCTATATGGTGCCAATCAAAAGTAAAGTTTCAAATAGGTAAAAACCAAGAAAACCAAAAACATTGGAAATTAACGGGCTTGTATTCTTGATTCATGTAGCCTAAACTAAGTATTCTGAGGCGTTAAATCTAGTAAGTTTCCTTTGCTATTCTAATTTCGAGGTTCCTATTTTGAGTGTGAGCTGTTCCGGTCCGGATTTGCTAAATCATCTCATGTAGATTTAGGTAGTTATGATTACAACCCTCCGTTTTCACAAACTTTTACTTTCCTCCGTGTTTGGTTTTCTACATGAAGTTCAAGATTTACGGTGAAAACTGAGCAAAACTGGGACTTTTTTATTCTACGATTTAGGACAAAATCCTCTTTGCGTCTATTTACAATATATTTAATTTGTAACTATTCCAAAACCAATTAAGTTTAGATTTAGAAAAAGCAAAGAGTGCTTCAAATTTAAGCGAAATTTGTCTCTTTTTGACCCATTAAGTTTCCTACAACCTCACTAATATAGATCCACAGGTAAAGTTTGAAGAAAATATGAACGGTTTTACTTGTAAAAAGTTCATCTTAGACAACTTTTACGCGTTTTAATTATATTCACCCAGAGCGCGTAATTTCGTATACGAACCCTATGGAGATGATATTGCGTTAGATATCTAAAACCTTTGCTTTAAATATAATGATTTCATAGCATATCCGGGATTCACGTTTCATTTAGAAATTCAACAGTGTGAGAAATACGAAAGTTTGGACTAAAACCTCAAAGACCCTTACGAGCTAAGCTTTGACGGAGGAGCTGATGTTTATGCTTTTCATATTGTTATTTCATGTTTCGTTTTTACATAAACAGTAAACAATAATGTATGCTTTGAAGACCACTACCCTTTGTGAAAATATTATATTTACACAGAAACATGTTTTTAACTCCTATTATTGAAAGAAAGGACTTATAGAAAGAAAGACTGTATGTTATACAATGGTAACGATCTGTTAAACTCTGTGTACTTTGGACCATTATGATTTCTCCTATTTTTATTCTTACTGAGATTAATGTTAGATAATGTACTATAATTTTAAGATATACAATGTTCACTCAGCATGCATTTATTTTTATATTAAAAGCCTGCTCAAATACCCAATGGATTATGTAAGTGCTAGGATTGGACATAATATGTCACACTTTCAACAGAAACTTTAATATATAAATAATGATTTAGAGTTAGATATTTATAATTCTAATACATACTGTCTTTCCCAAAGCTTTGTTACAAAGTACCGCGATGTAACACAGCGCCAATATGTATAATATATATTGTTAAGGCTAGGCTCCAGAGGTTTGACAAATTTTCACTTCATCGAATTTATGTTGTCTGTTTGAGGTTTGTGTTTTGCTGAATCTTCGCTATCAAGACGAACTGCATTCTTCTTCTTTTTTTATAATCATCATCCTCAATATCGTCGTTGTCGTTGTTATCCACGACATTTTGTTGTATTTTTTTTCATGGCTTTTTATCTTCTTAAAATGACTGCAATGTTTTATCAGGATTTGTTCCTTACACTATTCAATTTTCATAATCGTCTTATAACTGATGTGAATGTAGTAAAAAGTTCGTATTGCATATATGGGTACATTTGGTAAATGTGAAATTGGAGTGGGGCTGTAAAGTCATTTACAAAATTCATTAGTTCTCTCTCTCTCTCTCTCTCTCTCTCTCTCTCTCTCTCTCTCTCTCTCTCTCTCTCTCTCTCTCTCTCTCTCTCTCTCTCTCTCTCTCTCTCTCTCTCTCTCTCTCGTTTTATTCATCTCTTAGATATCTCGCGACTTAGTTATTGCTTTGCATTTATTATAGACTATCAGAGGAATTATGGCAAGTCTCGCTCTTCATTTTTCAAAATTCCTTCTTAGATGATTTTTCAAATCATTAAATCTGCACCTTTGTATTGATTATATATGTACATGCAAATATTCTTTAAGGTTTGTTCTCAATATAATTTTTAAAAATATCAAGATTATTTTAGGAGATTTAATCGCATTAAAGAAAATTACATGCTTAATGAAGCTTTTATTTGTTTTAAATTCAATGTATGCATCTATCAATAGATAAAGATTGAGAGATATGTAACTATAATCACTCTCTAACAACATATGTTATTTCCTTATTTATCGTCGTAATTTCCTCTAAGTCCAGAAAAATATTTTACAAAACAAGACATACTTCTAACGGAGCAGTTTTGAAGTAAAACAATAATTTAAAACCCCCACTAATATATCTAAAACATCGTACCTAAAAGCGATTCTTTTCGAGACATGTAGAGGAAACTTTAATTTATAAGACGTTGTGATTCGCGTCTTCCACTTTACCACGAACAGTTCCTGTTATACATCAGTTGCTTGATTAAATGTTTCTTTCTGCCCTGTAAGATGTGTAACATATAGGCTTTATGTATATTACATAGGTTGATCTTATGTAAACTGTATTCTCTCTTACCCTCCCTTTAAAAGAAACGAAACCATTAGAACATTTGATCAATTCTTGTTAGTTTTGATTACTAATGCGTCGGTAAGCATGAAAATTCATCTATCTATCCAGTGTCAATACGTCCGATAATACGTGTAAACTTTTGCATGGCAATATAGTCAACTTGCAGTGGCAGCCTGAAAGCCTTACTTGACAGTCACTTTTGCTAAACCAAGTAAATGAATGCCTACATACATACATACATACATACATACATACATACATACATACATACATACATACATACATACATACATACATACATACATACATACATACATACATACATCCATCCATCCATCCATCCATCCATCCATCCATCCATCCATCCATCCATCCATCCATCCATACATACATACATACATACATACATACATACATACATACATACATACATACATACATACATACATACATACATACATACATACATACATACATACATACATACATACATACATACATACATACATACATACGCATCATCTGCGGAGAAAATCTCTTAATCAGTGTTTAAAATACACGTTCGCAAAATGTACCCTGTTTTTTGGCATGAGTATCTACACAAACTTTAAACTGCTCAAATTTACATGTAAACCTAAGCATTTTAAGTGTATACGATATGACATTAAAAACGTACATATACTTTTTAATTTTCTCTTTCATTTCCTTATTGCAAAGAAAATAGGCGTACTTAACACGAAATACATACATTCCATTAGTTTATGATCAATCATATAAAACTAAATCTAGAATATCTTACCTCAGGGTGAATCTTTACAAACATGTAGACGTGCAATTTAGCGTTTTAAATGTTGTGTCTTCTGCCGTTCTATACGCCGTAGCAAGTCCCTGGGAGAATATATATTGGAGAATATATATGTAAGCTGCTTGATTTACATTTTTCTTCTCATTTTATCAAGCTTATGCAGATGTTTAAACTTTACTGTGAGTTACATTATCATGTCAAATAGGAATTCGTGTTGCTTGTTTTTGTTGTTCTCCTTATTCTTACTTCAGACTCACGATCACGTAAAAATGGTCCGTCACAATGAAATAGGCTGTGATTCTTACGTTAAAGAGTATTCTGATTATGTTTCATTTTCATAATTAGTCGACGGTTTTAGTCATACTGTTAGTAGTCGTGTGACTTCATTGGTCTGACTAAGAGTCGCCATGTCGTATTGCTTGACTGGTCCGACCAAAGTGTAGGCGAGGTTTTTAATCTTTTTATGCAATCATGATGTCAGACGCAGGGATCAACCATAGGTAGACGTATGTCATGAACTATAGCAACATGGTGGACAGGAGATCAACATCTATTTCTCTGCTGTATCATTTTCGCACGTAAACAAGACCCATGTAGTCCCAGGCAAAATATAGTACATTTGGTTTCTCGTATATGGCATTGCTACCAGAAGGGTTCCAGCCTTCCAGAAGAGGGCTATGTTATCATTGCAAGGAACAGGCCTGGTCCCAGGGCAAAGCGAACGAGGCAACCGCCTTGTTCCATGCGCTTCACCACAATGGATTTTTTTTTTTTTGCTTGGGGTCCAATGCTCCTCCCTTGCTGCCTTGGGTCCCGCATATCCTAGAGCGGATCCTTGCAAGGAAATAACTATATTTGAACAAGTCTGACATTGTACTATAAGCTCCACATATATTCTAATAACCAATTCGGCAAAAGGACGGACGTTCAACACGCCTAAGTATCCATGTGCAACAATATTACAAGAAGCACCACTCATCCAATTAATCTAATGCGGTCTATTTCTTATCTCTGTCTTAATAGTTTCATGGTTAACTTTGCAAACTAAGATAATAACACAATACACGAAGAAAGGTGCAGGAAAATTGAGAAAAAATATATAATGTATGTATCCAAAAACAAAATTCTATATCACCTTATGGAGATGATAATTTATCAGACAGCTTATCTTTAAAATAAACAGCACATATTTCGACTGGTCATTACAAGACATTGTTGTCAGACCATTTATGTATTACAGAAATTGAAAAAGTGGAATGCAGTTATGTAGGTAAAGACTGTCAATAAATACCTGAATATTATTTTTATATTATATATTATTATATTTTATTTTCAGGTAAATAGATATCAAATAAAGATGAGGTCTTTTACAAATAGGATAGCTTTGAAGTTTCGCTTAATTCGGATACTAAACCCCTTCTATATGGGGCTCCTGTTACTTTGTATTGTGTCATCTACAGTGTTTATCATTCATCTGACCGGCAGCGAGATTGATGTCAACACAGGCAAGTAAAGTAAAAAATATTCTTATAAAGAATTATCTCAAACGAATAATAAATGTTACTCTATTTTTCTTATATATATATATATATATATATATATATATATATATATATATATATATATATATATATATATATATATATATATATATATATATATATATATTTAATTTATCATATTGAGAAAATTAATATCTAATACTCTAATATCGCCACACTGGTGAGTGGTGATAAAAGTGATATGCCTCTGTACTACAGGGCAATCATCTCTGAAACCACTTGTCTTTTCCACTTAGGAAACATAACTGCATTACATATGGAATTTATTTATATATTTACGTGTATTTCATCTCTTCTTCTTTGTTTCCAATATGAAATACAGATTTTACACAATGCTACAAAACAAACTCTAAAACCGGGTAGTATACGGTATGTATCAGCTTTTCTCAAATGAATTATGCAAATTGTCATTAACTAAAATCATTTTGAAAATTAAGTGTCATCAGTACCTGTTACACTCTACAACAAAGAGTACAAGATTTTACGACAAAACTGTTGAGTAAAATTAATTATTTAATTAGCGACGTTAACTCTTATTACACTCATAATACTGTTTAGAAACCATGCTGAATTTCTGCGCGAATTCACGTTTTGAATGCAAAGTCTTAACAGGCTCAGAGCATTAATAATCGTTCGTGAAAGGTGCTGGATCGGTCTGCTCTGTGACTATGCCACCCCAAACCTTGTTCACAGTATCATTTCGAGCAAGAAATGTGTTAACGATAATAAAAGTCGTTTAAGCTTTAGATTCTGTATGAATGTAGTCGTTAATTAGAGAAAAAGATCTCTCTATCAAACATATACACACAAACACACACACACACACACACACACACACACATATAGACAAGCAGACAGACATTATTATCTCTTTCGTTGCACGTACGGAAGAAAAAGAAGAAAGCAAGCAATACTATTTTCAATATAAATATATAGGCCTATAAGCGTCGACATCTAAACACATAGTTCTTTAATGTATGTGTCTTAATGGGTCCAGGAAACAGTTGATAGTTTAATTGATAGTTTAGTGTAAGCCAATAGACAGTCCTGATTAGCATATTTTAACATTTGTTACTTCCTTTAGTCAGCCAGTACGCATGTCATCTTGTATGATGATGATCGTTATACATGTATATAGCAAGCAAGAAAAAGAAAATAAGACATCGTGCAAAAGAAAGTTTTGCTTTTTTTCTAGCTTCATATAAAATTTGCAATTAAATGTATTTAAAATATCAGTTCTCTTGATTTTACAATGGTACCTAAATAAGAATTTTATATTCTGTTAATTATATAAACCAGATCTTTATAAATTTCTCTCATCAAACAATCCAAATTCTGGACAGAAATGGCTGACGTGAAATACCAAGGAATAAAGCTATAGGGTGTGAGAATTATATAATACTTGTATATTTTAATAATTTTTTTCAGGTTCTGGCTTGTGGAAAATTGGAAGGAAAACTATTACATTAGAACACACGAAGAGTATTGGACGAGATACTTCTCAAGATCAGTGTGGAAATAAGATCAACTGGAAAAAAATGACCGTTATTCCGGTGACTAACAAAACAATAACATACGAAAATGACTGGACCTTTACAAGAACCGTCAAATGCCAAGAATTACCAGGACTTTATATTAGAATCCCTAGGAAAAAAGTCTCCCTTAACTGCAAAACTGAGATACCTTTGTTTGAGATATCCGAAACAATACAGCCGGATGATATATTCGAGATTGCCCACGATGATCCGTGTTTGACAAAATTCATTGAGAGCTGCTGTAATGACGGCAAACCCGTGCCGTATGTGGTGCATTTCATTTGGTTTATGTACAGAGAATTCAACTTTTTTCATTTCTTAAGCTTTATGAGTGCTGTACGATTTGTAAGGCCTTGCTTAATTCTTATACATGGGAACTATGTGCCTTATGGTAGTTATTGGCAGAGATTTACCTTGACCTTCCCATATGTGATTCTTGTCAGAAGATCCCCGAAGTTGTACATATTTGGAAAAAGAATAGAGTTCGTAGAGCATATTTCAGACATCATGAGAATAGAAATCCTCAAAGGTATAGTTGCATATTGTATTGTTATATCGTGATATGCAGTACCTCCTCTATTTCCCTATCAAGCTCTTCTGTTAACATCGCCTTTCTCCAGGAATAGAAAGCTAATGTTTCCATTGCTTTTTGACTCTCATGTTTTGGTATCATTCTACCTTGATAATTATATGAACAGTTTCTGCTAAGCAACCGCTGCTTGAGAAATGTTTGCTTCACAGCGTGCATTGCCAGTACACGGACAGTACCTTTTCATAAGAGGCGATTCTCGCTGCAGTTCATTTATTTTGTTTGTTTGAGAAAATATTATAGCCGTTCTATAGATGCTGTGGAAAAATAGCGGTTGGCCACGACGCAGAAGATAATAACGCTGCTGTTAGTCCTTGCCTTTTATAAGAGACGATTCTCATTGCAGTTTATTTGATTTAGTTTTGGCGAAAGATTATAGCTGCACTGTCAATGCTGTGGAAAGTCAACGTTTTGGAGATCAAAGAGCTGCGGTCAGTCCGAAAGAGTTTCTTTTATGTAGTTTTGAAAAAAATATTACGGTACATTAGGCCACTGTCGATGCTGTGGTCAGTTAGCATTTTTGCCGCGACGAGGAGCGAAAACTGCTACGGTCAGTCGGAGAGGCAGTATATAGTTAGCATTACTCTTAAATACCAGTATATGCCAAAAGAAACTTCATTGATCAAACTTCTGACTGCAGAGCTTATATGTAACTCAGAAAGTTGCATGTGGTGGAGAACCTAGATTTTCAAACCTCATGGATTTCTCGCCTTTTCACTTGTAACACATTGGGTCGTAAATCAATAGAGCATGATACCTCTTTCAAATTGCATAACCCACATTATGCAACAATATTCAATAATCAAAGATTATAAGATATAATAAGAACAAGCACGAAGAAAAATAGTGACAGTCCACCTTGAATGTATCTGAAACATTTTTGCAATTATTCTCATTACATATAATTTTTCCGTTATGTAAGACATACCTTCTCCATCTGCTGTCCTATTCATATAATGAGGCCATCTCGAGGTATGACTGACTGTACAGTACGAAAATATCAATTGTCTTTATTTAGTTTACTGTGACCTATACGCTCCCAACAATGGTACATTATTCATTGTTCGTATCGGTAAACTATCTTTGTATTTTTTTTACATTATGTGGTGTGCAATTTAAAATCAATACACAGAAGCCTTCTCCATTAGATCTATCACAGTGACTTTCATCGATGACCTTTTGACTTTCGGATCTTTTGTCCCGAGTGCAAATGATCCATAATGTTTGGTCAAATACTGTTATTTAGAACCTCAGCTCTACCTTTGACCTTTTGACTCCAGAATAAATAGGTGTCTTTTATGTCACATGTGCAAGCCATGCATATTGCTTGACGGTACAAGGTCTAGAAAAAAAGTCATTGTGTAAAAATCAAATTTCTTCGCCGAGTCACAGTGATGGTATTTCAACTTTCGCCCCAAAACTCTACAGATTTCTTCTATAACCTTAACTTCAAAATTTCTGCAAAGTTTGACAAAAATGCGCAGTATAGAGCTGAAGTTATTGTGCGTAAATCAGCAACAGACGGATGGACGGTGAGACAAACAGACGAAAAACTGACTATTGGACAGACGGACCATGTCTCAGCATGATTCACTCTGCGTAATGACTGGCGTATTAGGAAGGGAACTATTTTCTTACAAAACAGAAATAAGTAGGCAATTTAATTATCCGTTTTCTATTCAATACCAACGACTACACTAAATCATTGCAAAAGATTACTCGTTCTAATTCGCAAATGCAATCAACCAGTGTGGAATTTTAAGATCGCAACTTAATAATAATATTACAGTAGATCTTTCTTAAACCAAATACTTTTGACACCATATGTTTGGCTATTTTAAATACAGCAACTATACAGTGGCTTGATTAACGCAAAACCAGTTTCCTTAAGTTGTAACATTTTACTATCTTACGCAGATTCCTACACGGGGTGTGATTATTACAATACCGGCCAGATAGGCAACATCAGGTTGCCAAGTCTGCACAGGGAGTGTTATACGAGATTTGATTATTTGAATACCGGCCAGTTTAGACTACAACTGGTTGCCAGTCTGCACAGGTGGCAGGAGTACTATTAGACTACTCTAGCAAACAACCAGTACGATAAATAAAGAGCAGTGACCTCATTTCTTAGATGTACATAACGTTTTTGTAATTTTTCATATGGTTTACTACTTTTCATAGAGAAAAATTAGAAAAGTGACATTTAACGCTCAAAATCATTTATAAAACAAAAAGTACATTACATTTTTTAATTTTATTTGGGAGAAATGTTTACCCTGGTAGACCTAGATATGCCAGCACAATAGAGCCAGCATTGCTCAATACATTATTCCTGAATATGTTGAAGGGCTTAGTTTATAATGGTCACATTTGGGTAGGCACTAAGCAGTGAGACTGTCGAAATGCCAGCCTCGTTCAAGGGAGATGAATGTCAAGCAACTTGTATATTAAAGACTGACCAACTGAAAGGCCGACTTACGGACGAACAAAAATGAGAGAGAAAGAGAGAGGCAGTAAGTAGGCAGGAAGGCATATATAACATTTTTTTTCTTTCAGATTATGGTGGCATTTACCTGGACTATGACGAGGTTGTATTAAGATCCCTGGAACCACTCAGAGTATACAATTACGTCCAAGGATACGAGCTACCAGATCAATTAGGAAGTCAACTCATAATGGCCAAAAGAAATGCCACCTTTCTTCAGCTCTGGTATGACAGCTACAAGAACTATTCGCAAGAATGGCTTTACAACGCCCTTGAAGTACCAGCTCTGCTGGCCAATCAACATCCAGAACTCATTCATATAGATGGGTACAATTTTACACGACCAAGCTGGCAAAATATGACTTGGATATTTAACCGTAACTATAACTGGTCGACTAATTACGCTATGCATTCCTATGCCAGAATGTTTGTAAAGGAATACCCAAATAGGAAAGTGGATTTAATAAGTATAAGGTATCTGAACACGACAATTGGATCCATAAGCAGGCATGTCATTTATGGGAGTAAGGAACTGTGTTATAATGAGACTAAATCTAATTAATACAATTATTCTAAAATGTATTTCATGGACAAAAGTTAATCTAGTCAAATTTATCTTGACACCACATTTTGGTCAACAACTCGGCATAACATATCGTGGTAGTGCATTTAGGTCTACAAGTCGGCATGTAATCAAGAACCATAACATGTCGTGGTAGTACATTTAGGTTTACAAGTCGGCATGTAATTAAGAACCATAACATGTCGTGGTAGTACATTTAGGTCTACAAGTCGGCATGTAATCAAGAACCATAACATGTCGTGGTAGTATATTTAGGTCTACAAGTCGGCATGTAATCAAGAACCATAACATATAGTGGTACAACATTTAGGTCTACAAGTCGGCATGTAATCAAGAACTATAACATATCGTGGTAGTACATTTAGGTCTACAAGTCGGCATGTAATCAAGAACCATAACATATCGTGGTAGTACATTTAGGTCTACAAGTCGGCATGTAATCAAGAACCATAACATATAGTGGTACAACATTTAGGTCTACAAGTCGGCATGTAATCAAGAACTATAACATATCGTGGTAGTACATTTAGGTCTACAAGTCGGCATGTAATCAAGAACCATAACATATCGTGGTAGTACATTTAGGTCTACAAGTCGGCATGTAATCAAGAACCATAACATATCGTGGTAGTACATTTAGGTCTACAAGTCGGCATGTAATCAAGAACCATATTATATAGTGGTACAACATTTAGGTCTGCAAGTCGGGATGTAGTCTAACAAGTATAACGTATATTGATTCCACAGTTAGGTTTACAAGTCAGTATATAATCTAACAAATATATCTTAGTACCAAAATTAATCTACATGTAATCTGACAAATATAACATGTGCCATTAATTGAGAGGTGCACATTTTGTCTGTCGTGGATTTCCAAATAAATAGGTTACAACATGTTGAGGACAGAATTGTTTACGTCGGTCATGGATTTCAAATAGATAAGTTACCATATTTTGAGGACAGATTTTATTATCTATACAGTATGGTCAATTGAAAATTATTAAATGACATTTGGAAAGCTCTTTTTCTCTTCCAATAAAGCACACTGCTACGTCATATATATTTATTATAGAATCTAAATATTCCATCAGTTATTTGGCTACGCCTTTGAGTAGAGTGCCTAAAACGCTTGGCATATAGAAAATTGCAAGATGCTATTTTCCACACAAATTAAGTACAGAAGCTATACGTTGTGCTCATGTTTTTCACTGATGTTCACTATTATGACCCCTATGGTATGCAGAAAGAACGGGAATCTTTATCCGCTTGGTACAAAACTTTTCGTCTCACCAATATGACTTTCAAAGATAAATGTAAACACTTGTATATTGTCGATCTGATGTAGTTATTTTACTACCTTCTTGTAACAACGGTCAGTTACTATTTTTTGATCACACAGGTATCGATCTGTACTAGGAAGCTTCTATCATTAATCTATCGAAAATGCACGAGAATGAATTAGTCACCATACCACCTCTTTGTCAGCCTTCGATACTCCTCCAAATCTTTCACTGGCATAATTACTTGTGCAAAACGTTACACAAGTGACCAAAGCATGCTTTAAATGTTAAAGACAAGAAAATTGTATCTTATTTTGTAAATATTTGGGAATTAGAAAATCTGTACATATCGAATCTTGAATCTTGAATGTTTCTTGAATCATTGGGTGTACAAATATGTTCGAAATCCCACCTGTCACCCTCAAATGCTGACAAAAAAATATTGTCGTGGAACACAATCAGCTGTACGCAAGTTTAATCAAATGCAGTGTTACCGCCGACCAACTTACACCATCCTGTAGTGAACCCTTATGGTAGGACCGATTCATTCTGGAAATGGACGTCATTAAAATCTTAACGTATCTGGACTCCCATTAACTAACTATCAATCTTCTGACTCCGTAAATCGTGTTAGTACATTCAGGAATCACAATTCAAGAATTTCCTCCATTTTATCTGTTTATTCGTTTTAGAAATAATATCAAAGATATAAAGAGAAAAAGAACATAATTAGCTAGACAATACGTTAAATTTACTAGATTAGAAGATGTTAAAAGGATAACCTGAAAAGATATATAAACTATATTTATAATTATAGCCCACAATATTTTTTAACACGAGAGAGAGAGAGAGAGAGAGAGAGAGAGAGAGAGAGAGAGAGAGAGAGAGAGAGAGAGAGAGAGAGAGAGAGAGATCTTATGAACTGTGCAATCTATGGCACCTACGTTTCAAATTAAAGTCTGGTCCAAAACATAAGTAAAGAAAAAAGTTAGTTTAATTGAATAAACCACGGTAAAAACTAGTTCAAACAACATGTTCATGAACAAAGACAGCTTTACAATCTTCTTGCACAAAATACGTACGTTTTCCATAGAATTGTATGAAGTTGGTAAGCTTGAATGAATATGATAATTTTATGTATAATTTTTATATTTAAAATGTAACACTCTGTATATATGTATTTCTATATCTGTAATGTGATATTTTTATGTCAAGTATTATTTAATTTCAATACAATAGTTTTCCGTTGGACTACATCATGAAACTTCGCCTTTTTTACCGTTCGAACTCAGTATCTCTCCGCACCCCAGCAATGTAAATGACATCAGGATCGTCAGGAGCAGCACCTCCATAAAGAAGACTCGAACTATGTCACTTCTCTGTCGATCTGAGAGTGCCCACCATTAAATTGGGCATGATGGAGAGATTTTTGCCTTAAATAATCATCACGTAATAATATGATGAAATTACTGGGATAAATTTATTTCGTAAAACTTTCCTAAAATGTTGCTTATTCTCGCCTGTTTTATGTGTCTTTGATGTCCACATTAACCGCACATCTAATCCAATAGTATGTAGCGTCATGCATGACCAAATATAATTATCATTTAACGTTTTACTTGAGACACAAAGTTCAAACAACATTAATAAATGTAATACATATATGAACAGTAGTTTGTTACTGAATTTCTATAATATTTAAACAGTGATGTTAACTTTCAATAACTGGAAACAAGCTGAAACGAATGAAGATGATGTTACAGTCAAACGAGAATAGAAGTTGCTATTTGCTGTATTAAATTTTTGTGTGTTGTTTTATGATGTCTTGGATATAAAGTCAGAATGTTAAAACAAACGGTAAAAAGCAAAAGCTAATGAGAGGTCCGATGAGGTGGTCGTAAGAAAGAATGAGTCAGCTTTTTTCTGTGCAAAATATGTCTTTCTTTTTGGTTGTTTGTTTTGTATTTCTCTATTTCTACAGGCCTATATGTCGTTATGGTTCTATTTTGTGATTTTTAGATACACATTATCATTATTATTTCTTTCTCCCTGAGATATCTTTAAGCTGTCAGTACGACATTTCAGTTGAATATGCAAACATACATTTATCAGCGTAACATTGTTGTAAAATATAATGCAAGTATATAATGGGGGCACCTTAGCGTCAATGAGAAAATACATTACAGACAGTACCCCCAGAGCACGCTTGGCGTCAAAATTTCCCCTGAGCTATTTTGGCGTCAAAATGAACTCTGGGCCATTATAGCATTAAGACAAAAGTTGGGTTTTGTATGGGGACAATAGGAATTAAAGTATGGGGACAATAGGAATTAAACAGCTATGGTGACGTCACAGAACTGGTAACAATGTTGCAAGTGGCTGACCTGAATACGAGATACCTAGGTAGAGACAAATACAGTAGAGACAGAGACATAGAAAAACAAAGAAACACACATATGAAAAATTTTGAATAAATTTCTTCGAGGCAATTGTGTGTCCCTGAAAATGACCTTTGTTTTTGTTTGTTTTGTTGTTTTTTTTTAAACACCACTTCGTTAACATATAGATTATTTTACGGGTCTTCTTCTCTTCCTCAAACTTCATCTAACCGTTGGTCCGTATATGAGGACTCGCTTCAGACAGCCTGGTCTCTCCACATAGATCCTTCGTTTCCAAATCGTCGTTTGGGTGACCTTGACTATTGTCAATAATGATTTAACATACAAGGGTAAGTATGTACGGAACAGCATCGACGATACAAGAATAGATGCTTCTACGTTTGTCCATATCTTGTGACGAGAACAGGTGAAGGAAATGAAGTGAACCGCGGTTATTTATAATGGAAGAGCGGATCGAAACGGATTGATATTTTTCACCAATCCAACCAAGCGTTACAAAATTTAGCCAAGAGCAAAGTCAGTCTTCTGATCCGAAAAGAGCTACTTGTGACTCCACATTCCCTATATAGGTGCGCAAGCGTCTCTCCACAGTGACTTGATGCGACATTGTTTTTGGAACGTGACGGAAAGTAAGAAGACGATGAATTCAGGTGCACCAGCCATGGAGACGAGAAGCGATGGTATATCAGCGGCTCACAAAGTCAAACCGGACCTACTTCCAGAAGAGGATGATTTTAATTGTTATGTAGTGGATTTTCTCTCTTTTTTGCAAGAATTTGTTCCGGTTAAAGCACCATCGCCGGCCTTCTCCTTCCTTACCACACGTCGAGGATTTTAAACAGAGACAGAAAGAGGAATTGGATAAATGTTTACAACAACAGAAAGAAGCGGAACAAGTTTTTCTCCTTCAACACCAATACCCAGAAGAAGAGGCAAGAAGGAAACGACAGGAAGAAGTAGAGAAGAAACAAGGTCTAAGAGAGAAAGAAAACAGACAAAGTTAAACGGTGACGGTATTCTTGGACATTTTGGCAGAGTTAAGGAGTCGGAAACAAATGTATCAAACTTCTTTGTTACCACCCAAGAGAAAAAGACTTTCCCGAGCCCAGCAACCTAACCCTGTTACTATACCCAAGTTACCTGCCCTAGTGATTTCTACTAAATCATCGACGGGTGCAGGTCCAGAAGTAGGCTTTGGCCGTGGCAAAGACTTCAAGCAGTTAAAACTGATTGCTTCTAGTTCCTGAGTTGTTTTTTTTATAATAAAAAATAAACACTCAACCGACCTTTTGAGGGCCACCCACCTCTTACAGAAAGAGATAGCATTGATTTTGCCTAAATCAATTAAAACTCAAAATCCCCTTTTTACCCATGATATACATGTGTGACAACGTGAGTATAGTCCATCTATAATTCTAAAAAAATCAAAACCAGGAGACACTAGCTTTTTTCTGTCTGGTCTATTTTGGTACAAATTTTACAATCCAATTCACAACACTTCAGAAAGTTCATAGACTTCTTTGTCTTGTTTGTTCTCTCTCTCTCTCTCTCTCTCTCTCTCTCTCTCTCTCTCTCTCTCTCTCTCTCTCTCTCTCTCTCTCTCTCTCTCTCTCTGTTTTATTTTTTTTAATTTCTTCACTTTGAAATGTATTTCCTCCTCTTCTTCTTAATATTTGTCTCGTCTTCTTTTCTTCTCTTTCTTCTCTTTCTGTATGTGTCGGTGTTCTTCCTTTGCCGGGGTACCTCAACTACTTCCAGTTCGGAACCACTCTCTTCTTCATGCTCTTGTTGTTTCTTAGACCTATGTCCTTTCTCTCTGCAATGATAACAGATATCTTGACTTTTGTCTCTTTCGAAACATGCCTTACTTTTTTGACGGTCTGGACATTTTGAAAACCAATGCCCTTACTTCTGATATATATAGCAAGTATATTGACATTTATCTCGAAAGGAAGAGAGTAGTCCGTCGGCTTCTCTGATCATAAGTTCGATCCGTTTGGGCTCTTCCATCCTATTGGCTGATTTGAGAGTGAAATGAATACTGGGAGGGTAAGCAACTAGCTCTTTATATATAAATTGGTCTAACATTAATATATTGGGACCCATGGCGTTTCAAATGTAGTCATTTGACTTTTGTGCGGACAGGATGAAAAAATTGCATTATTTCGTGGAGAAAAGAGAAGAAAACAAGAACGAGAAACGTGACTTATCGCCTCGCACAGTAGCTGAAGTCTTGGCTCAAATTCATGCCATCGATTTTGAAGATGACTTGAGTGAGCCAGAATCCCGACCCAGAGAGTCTACACCAAACCAATGTGCACTGCACCCACTAAACCCTGTAAAGTACTACTACATTTGAGAGACGGAAAAACGCTCCTCTAGCAAATTTAGAACCACCGCCTACAAAAACACGGCGAAGTTTAAAGATTTCAAGTCCGACGAACCTCTGAAGAAAGTAAAGTTATTCATCACCGATGTGTTGGATTCTTTATTGACCACACTGAAACAACAATGTGAAGCCAACGAATATGATTACTTGAGACTTTCCATTCATCACGACAGTTTCGAATCCCCCGTTTGGATCGAGTTTAGCAACTCAGCAGAAGTGACACCTTCCAAAGTCATGAACAAGATTCAACACGTGCAAAAATCCAACGACAAGCTTCACATCATCGACGATAAAGCGACACTGTTCATGATCCACGTGTCTCTTTCCCAAGAAACATGACGCAGGAAAGTGTTATTAATTAGTGATCGCCCTTCGCATTACCAAAAGAGAACCTCGTCCAAATTAACAATCCTCAAGACCAGATGTGTTTAGTCAGTGCCATCGTGTTGGGCGAACGTACGCAGACAAGAACGACATTTCATAATGGAAAAGAGCCTGGAAAACAATTCAACAATCGGACTGAGCCAAACAAGCTGTTACAACAAGCTGGGATATCCAAAGACACGCCCAGCGGCATTCCTGAGATGCAAAATTTGCAGGCTGCTTTAGTTGCACGCTACACATTTAAAGTGTACCCTCAAGAAGTGTGCGGACCTCTGTTGTTTAAAAACAAACATTTCAAAGACGGAAAATAACTCCACCCATGCGGATAAACAACCTCCAAAGATGTCATAAATACCGTGAGGAAATGTTGTCTGAATGTTTTCAAAGGAACGATAGCTTTGTCTAAACATCAAAAAGAATTCTTAGCCGAGTATCGACACGATCTGGTCCAAAAATACTCATTCGTCAAAAGAAAATGTTTTTGGTGCAACACAGAGGAAATTTCCCCTGTCAGAACTTCTTACCAAAGCAATAGTAGGACCTACTGTAGGACTCCTGTGAAGTGTTTTATCCGCCATAGCTCAAAGATAAAGGGGTCAAGAAGATAAAAGGGACCTCTGCAGACAAAGATCTCAGAGGTGACCATTTAAATCCGATGGAAGGACGAAACCTGGCTTTAGTACATTACAAACGATGGATGGAATACCACCGTTGGCAAAAACAACGGATCCCACTTTTACCTCCCAATCCTCATTTGACCGAGATGTCCCAGTTACAACATGAATTTTAATCGTTGGTGGATTTCAGCGATTTGTTAGAAATGGAAAAATTGCAACGGTACGATCAACTGTTGAAACGACTTCAACTCTTTCACCAGAAAGCTTTAGAGAAAACAGCTCTGCCAACTCTGAAAGAGTTTAAGACCCTGATGAAAAGTTCATTACCACTACCACCACAACCGTTTCTAAATCACAACCTTACCCCATTCAGAGTAGCATCAGCGAAGAATGAAAAACCATCTAAAATGGAGAAGGTGTCAGGCAGCATTTACTACCATCCATCCTATCCTGCAGCTTACTACGGAGTTCAGAAATTATTTTGTGCTTCCAAAACTCGACTAAAAAGTGTCCATTTACCTCAAGTTAAACAATGGCTACAAGAATAAGCCACGTAACCTTACACAAACCCATTCGACAAAATTTTTTCCAGAAGTCGCACCTGAGTGGAGGGCATTAATGATCAATGACAAGCCGATTTAGCCGATATCTTTCATTTAGCCACCTACAATCGTTGCTACAATTTTTTTTTTGTCATCGACATCTTTTCCAAATTTGCTTGCTTCAACAAAGCCTCAACCACTACCAATACACTGACCACTCCTTCCCTCAATTCTTCTCTGCAAGATCTATAAAACAACACTTGTGGGTGTGGGGTGGAGAACGTGTGCTTAAAACGCAAATAGTCTTTTTCTGCCAATTCTTTGTGGTGTATTGTGTCATCGGTGCTGCCGTTGACAATTTCAGTTTGCAACAAGGAGACAAACAATTGTGGACCATTTTACTCAGCAGTTGCATAATTTACCTTTTCCCACTCCGTTCCTAAAATATTTCTCTAACAGGAACAACGACAGCCTTGCGCCCAACGTCGGTCACCTTCCCGAAGTCATCATAACAATCACAACAATTCTCTTTTAGACACTCTTCTCATTTTCAGCGACCCCTCGGACAACAGAACTCTGAAATTATCAATAACCAATTTTACTTAACGTTACCCAGTGACAGTTCTATGAATGTATTTCCCAAAAACACTAGAATACTGCTTCACGGCCAAATAACCCCAGGGCACCCAATTTGATCACGAATACCTTTGGGAAGTGACTTTGGTGGAAATCATTCACTCTACACAAATCTAAAACATCATCGAAAAGAATACTTGGATGTTCATGTAAAATATACTAATAGAACAATGACACCCAAACTCAAAGTAACCTATAACTTAATAATTACCCCAGGCTATTGCATTGCTGGTCCACAATTGGTGAACACGATTGCTAACATGTTTAAGGCGGTTTTTGGCAAAGCCTTGGAGAGTTACAGAAAAAGTATCACAATTGAGTACCATAAAATAGCTCATCGCTTGATGATGACATTTTCGGAGAGCAAAGTGTTAGCCATTGCATTTTGTCCTGAATTGTTTGACATTTTGGGTGGATACGTTCAGCTGAGAATGAATAACATCTACAACAACGAATTATCAGTCATTTACGACAACGATAATTTTGAGCAGTATTTTCGTTTCCCGATAGAACTGAACAAAGTACTCATTTTGAGTTTTGTGTACTCCGATGTGGTGGAGTACAACGTGATGGAACACACCTCTGTGCCGTTATCACATGTCATTCCTTTCAAAGTGGATTCTGCCACGAACGCTGACGAGAAAGATGGAACACCTATCACGTTCACCGCGAATTTACATATCCTCATTGTTTGCCTATCAGTAAGTCGTACTTTGATACTGTCAACATTACTATAAAAGGAGATCTGGGACAAAATATTCTATTCACCAAAGGAAAAGTCATGGTGAAACTCCATTTTCGAAAACGATTGTCTAACGACTAGTAAGTCATTTATCATGTGTACCGAGACGTCACTCGACAGCAAGGACGTTGTTTAGGAGATGTGGCTTTTCTTTACTTTCTTAGCACGGCTTCCGCTACACACAGACGTTGAGGTAATAGTTTGACCGCCGAATTCTACCAGAGAAACACCTCGACGGATCAGTGAACTCAAGGGAACAAGATCAACAAAGAAATACAGATCTAAGAACTATTGAAGAACTAAAGAAATCTCATAGATGCCTGCCCAGCAGCCTACTCCTAATAACAAAGAAATCCAGAACCAAGAACAAAGGAACTAAAGGAACTATTTTAGAACAAAGGAACCAAAGGAACCATTTTAGAACAAAGGAACCAAAGGAACCATTTTAGAACAAAGGAACCAAAGGAACCATTTTAGAACAAAGGAAGTATGTAGGGAATATTTATTAAACCTATTTCAACTATTACTAGTTTTAATTTATCACATTTTTTTCTTAACAACTATCTTTCTAAAAAATCATCTGACTTTCCTTTCTAATTAACAAATTTTGGGCTCCTTTTTCCTAAAACAGGCCACATATTAGTTCATATCGTGACCGAGTCCTTACAAGTTATCTTGCACTAGAATACTGTGAGATTCTCGGTTATATGGGGGAAAAAATTACGCCAAGTTTCCTACTATTTATTTACTTACACCTATGGGGAGGAAGTTAAAGGGACAATAGAAGCAGGTTGGTAGAAGCATGGACTGCCCAATCCAACCTGGTCATCCTCAATAATGGATCAAAAACTAGGTTAGATCCTGAGGATGGCGCACTCACAGCAAACAACCTAATCATCTGCACACCCAAACTAGCACAAATAACTAATTGGTGGGTAGATCAATACAATATATTTGGCAGTGATCATTTCACTATCATCATCTCTCTCCAGATGACAGTTCAACATAATAACCCCATTGAAATCCAGCCTACCTGGAGATATGACAGAGCTGACTGATACATTTAGAAACACCCTAGCTGTAATAAATATAAACGATTTAGAAAACACCAATATAAACACCTTCCCCTATAATTTCATCAACACCATAAAAGAGGCAGCCAAAATAAGTATCCCAAAATCCAGTAAAAGCCCAAACCAAACAAACAGTGCCTTTGTGGAACGATGAATGTACAAAAAGCGCATAAGAAAAAGAAAAACGCATTTAATAAATACAAACATACAAAAAAAACCCATAAAACTAGCTAAAGAACAATCCTGGCGATATTTCTGCTCCAAATTAATATTAAATCAAGCTCTAAACAAGCATTGGACAAAATAAGACTAATCCAGGGGAAAAAAACCGTTAACATAACCCATAAGAGATGCAAAAAAAAGTTCAGTAATAAGAAACAAATATAGAAGCTATATAGGACAAATAATTTCGATCCGAGCCCACGTGTTTACAGCTGTGGGTGGCATGATTTTCTTTCTATAAGACTACTGGTATATTACCGTCAACATACTGCAGAGTAACTTTGGTGTGCTTAGTGAACGTATGAGTGATAGGTAGGGCATATAAGGTGAAGTTCTTTGCATTGGTATTATCAACATTGGGATGATGGAATACTTATATGCTACTTTCGTGAACTGTGACTAAAAATTTTCATATTGTGTTTGTGTACGTGTTGAGATTGTGCATGATTTAATTATACAGATAACTGCTTCCTGAAAATAAATAGTTGAGATCTAGTGTTGCTCTAACATCTTCCATAATTTTCGGAATATCAGCCTGAATTAGTCTTAAGTACACTATCTTTAGCAGTTAATAAAACAGGGAAACATAATTTTACCAGACTAGACTATACAAGTCTCTGAAAGTGCAATGGATAAATCACAACAAATATGAAAATATACTTTTTTAAAAAAAAGTTCTCGGATATTTATTTTTCACAATTTGCCTCTGAAATCCAGGCAAAGAAAATAATCAAGCGGAGCTAGCAAATTTTTATTTTATTTTTTAAAGGTGTACCTCTTAAACGAAGCCATACTGTATACTATGTAAGTCAAATTACACTCATCAATAAAAGAAAGAAATTAAAAGTTAATTTAACAATTTCAAAATTGTACGATGTCTTATGTTTTCAAATAGCCAGTTTCACCTAAGCAGTCTAACGTTTTCTTAATAAAGTACGATAAAATCCCTGACAACACGAATTCACCTTATCGGTATTATAATTAAGTGATGGTTGATTTCGTGTTGTCAGAGATTTTATCATACTTTATTGATGAAACGTCAGACTCCTGTTCTATCACCAGTGAGGAGATGCAAATACGAAACTGCAGAGTTCCACTTTTGGAAGGTGTATATTCCTAGCATTAATTTCAAGAACAATTTAAGCCCAAAACACATAATTCAGAAATATATTAATATTTTTCATTATTAAACAATAACATCTGAGACAGAAAAAAAATATCACACCACAGCCTTAACTTACGATATATACGAAATTATCCCTACAATCTTAGAGATAGTTATCACTTCTGCAAAGGGAGGTCATTCGTCCGTTTAATTTTTATAACGAGGGATCGTATTTGCGCAGACGAAAATTTAGCGATAAACTCAGGGGTTTTTTTTAAAAAAAAAAAACAACAACAACAATAAATTTTCAGTGTCAATCATGAGCTGTTTATAAAGACTGTATTTCGAAAGTTTTCAGATTCTTGGATTTGAATACAAATATGTTAAAAAGTAGTAAACAGGAAAACTGCGTAAGCTCTTTTGTAACTGTGTTACCTAAATATAGTCCTACATGTACGACCTCAACGCTAATATTTATGTTCTGGTTAGCATTAAAACATAAATAACATGTGATACGTCTCACATGTAGAACTACGTGTTACCAAAACTGAACTTGACTTGCTTTTTCGTGACTGTCGATTAGTCCTGCAACTTAATCCCCTCGCCCATATATTTTTCTTTTGCACTAAAACAAAAACTTGTGCTGTCTTACATTGTAGGACTAACTGACGGTACGAAATGTATCTGTAAACTTTAGTTTACACCTCGATTGACTAAAAATAATTTTTGCTGTCTTTTATTTATTAATTTTTTTAAAAAGACTTTATACGCTAAACAGCCCATATCTGTATACATTTCCTCTGAAAGAATCGTCGTGGCGACAGACCTGGAGCATTGTGGGTTCTTGGGTCCTACTTAAGCCATAAAAATTTCTAAGTTTGACAAAGGCCCACAATGCCTAGCAAAGCCTGACAGAGTCATGCAAGGTCTAATTATAAAAGTGTATTTATGTTGTAAATTATGTTGATGAATAAAACTGAAGAATTTTTTCAACATAATTATACCGAATTAAATGTCCAAAATTTTGGCAACAGAGTTCGAAATTGAATAATAATGAAGTCTGGCAAAATCATGTGTATTATTTGATCTTTGAAAGAAAATAAATTGTTCAGTATATCCAGATGACACAATGCCAGACAAAAGTCCTACAAAGCTTCATAAAGCCTGACAGCCATGCAAGGTCATATTAGACAAGTGCTTTTATATTGTAAAGTATATTGAGGATTAAATTAACCAAACAGATGGACTTAATTTCAGCATAATTATAAATGATGAAAAAGTACAATGAATTCATATTTGAAATGTTATTTTATAAACTATTCATTTGACTATATATATTAAATATAATTATTGTGTAAAGGTCTCGGAAATGCTTAATCTGGCATATTTAGATGCAAATTTTTAATCTGGAACACATAAAATTGCTTATAAAGGAGTCCTATATACACACTGATTTGCTGGATGGTAGATTCAATGGCTTGCCATTCCTGCTTCTACCACTTGCTGAGTGGGGGAAATTTGTTGATCACTTGATCATTTTAGCTGTGCTGATATTTACGATGAGAAAATTCAGTGGCTGAAAGACCCCCAGATGTACATGTTGTCATTGTAAAAGAACATATGAAGAACATGACCCAATAGCTTGATGGCGATTTCAAAGACTTGACTAGTTGCAATGTGGTGGGAAAATGTGCTGATATTTACAATGACTGAATTCAGAGGCAGAAAGACTTGTTACTGTACTTGTGTATAAGAGTACATAAAAATGAACTTTAACTTTCTTTATTGTGATCATTTCCAAGTGCAGCCAAATAAGTTGTGCATGTGATCTTGAAATCAAGACATGTTGAGAGTAGGACAAAATGCGGCTTGCAAATTTGGATAAGTATTTTGTGGTTAAACAGCAAATTGATGAAGATTGTAATGAAATTCAGCAGAGTGCTAGAAGTTGCCTGGAACATTTATTTGTGATGCCTAGCTTAAAGCTTGAAATAAAACCTATCCTTGGCCTGACATTATTCACTCTCTCTCTAATGGACAAACAAGAGCAATATATGACTACTGTAAAGACGTTAGAAAATTAAACTCATTGGCAACCAATGGTTCTACTAATCTGGAAATTTAGCCACCTCAGGTAAGCCCTGTTTGTTTCTCATAGGGGACTGCAACTTTTGCTAGTGGGACTCCTGTTTTTTCCAAACAGGATCCTGAACTCCTAGTTTTAAAATACTAACAAGACCTCTGATTGAATCATGTTGACAAATTCAACAAATCTGTTGATGTTTCGTAAGAAAGGCACACAAAGCCTGACTTAGTCATACAAAGTGATAATGTGTATTGTATGTTTGTAGGGTGTATTTGCTGCATATTTTTCCAAAAAGAAAAAATATTGATTTGCGTCATGTACCCTTATGCTTGACTGGCAATTGGGAGACAAATTCCAATTTTATTGTTTCTCAAAAAGGCATACAAAACCAGACAAAATCTTAACTTAAATGATTATTGCTATTTTAACCCTTTACCTCATACAAGTGCCTTTTTGCAACTCTACCACATTCCCATACAGGTTCCTTTTGGCATCTACCTGATTCACATAGAAGCACCTTTTGCATTTGTCACCTCTGTAAACAGCAGCCATTTTGAGTGGGTTTATGTAGCACCAACTTCGGGGAAAACCCCTATTAGACACTACATTCATTGGTGTGAATGACCATTACGTCAGATCACATGGTCACTGTTTATACTCTGATCAAAATCTGCTATTTAAAGTAAGTAGGTTGTAACTGTGTCTCTCCAAAATGGCAGTCGCTGATATCGTTCTGTATATCTTGAGATTTAACGATTAAAATCACAACTATGAAAGCTTCAATAACTTAGGTAAAGGCTCTGATACTGATGTAGGAAGTCATTAGTTTTTATAAATTATCAAATTAAGCTGATTTAGTGATGTAGACTCAGACAAAGAACTTAAAATTTTGAGTATAAGAAATGGCCACTATGATGATCAAGAGGCTTCACTGACTGGATGGTGAACGAGTTCTGTCAAAATTTTAAAGCACATTCAAAATTCTTTTGTGAAAAATAATTATACAGCTATAACGACCGTATTTTATTCTTAAATCTTGCCATACATAATATATGTGTACCAAAAACGTAAAATGGTTAAAATTGCTGTTAAACATAACATACACTTCACTGCTTAACAGGTTTATGTGTAGCGCACTGCACTGGGTAACTTTGCTGCATGCGTATCGAAGGGTTAAAAAGCCATACACTCTATAAAGAAAAGGGTTAAGCTATCAACATAAATGGTTATTTTTCACACAGGTACACAGTGTCATAAAAAGGCATAGTAAAAATGTTCATTTCAAAGTCTATATAGTTTCTTGGTCAATTATGATATTGCCTTTATTATGCTTTGTCAAACATCAACAGATTTGTAGAGTCTGTCAACAGATGTTTGTTAACTTAGTAACATGTACTTATAGACATGAGATTTTCTATCCATAGTTTATCCAATTAACACATTTAAAAATATAAAAAAAACATTTCAAATGTTCTTTTGTCTGACTTTGTTAGTATCTAGATCATTTATGTCCCAATTTATGGTCCATTAATGGGGGTATGTGTTTAATCATAGTCTTTTGATGTACTGAAAAATTGCACTTTTTGTTGATAATGAGTCAAAAGAACAATTTATAATTAACAAACTTTTCAAATATGCTGTTGTAAGACTTTATCAATACTTTATCATTGTTTGAATTCAGCTATCACCCATTATTTGGTTGTTTATTTGAGATAATTATTTTGGAAACTAGTATTTTAGTTTTGTTAATTTATTCATTAATATAATTAACGATAAAAATACACTTTCTAATTTGACTTTGTATGCATGGTTTTGTGAGGCTATGTGTGACACTGTATGGCTTTGCATGGCTTTGTCAGGCTTAACAGCATGTAGTAGGACAGTGGGTTCTAAGAAGCCAGTTTATTTTGTTTGTATTACTTGATAAGATGCAGCTGCTAACAATCATCTGTTACTTTGTTCCTATTTGGATCCAGTTTGGATGCATTGCTTCAAGTGTTCTACTGTTGTGAATAAGCTATAGTTCTGATTATAGGTTATTGTTTTACCCAGACTTGAACAAACAATAACCACCAAATAGAAACAAATGTAATATACACCTGAATTGTGGTCTACAAATTCAATACAAGTAGACATGATAAAAGACAACAGAAAATTCATGTAAAAGTAGTTATTAAATAGTCAGTAAAGTAATTGGATCATAGATGAGGAACAAGTCTATAGTATTAGCACATCCCCCAATTTGTTTGTAAACCCCTCCCCCATTTTTAAGATAAAAGAAATCAGTAATATAAAAAGTACTGAAAGTTTAGTCATTTTATTCATTGATTTATAATTTCTGACCTGGTTGCTGTTGTTGCCAGGGCATCCCAAATACTATCAGCCTGTTGGCATTTCAGATCAAACATGAATTTCTTTAGTCCAGTCAGCCAGGACTGCCAAGCAAAACCAAGTTAGAGTGTAGAGGTGTTTAAAGAAATTTTCCATGTATGAATATACCTGATTTTAAAGTTAATAGTTACTTTTCTTTTTAAACCAGCTTTCATTATTTTCCTTCTAAACTTCTTACATAATTTCTGTTAAGAAAACTTGGCAAAATGAAAACAAAAAAATATATTGGATCATATTAGTATGACTAATTGCTATGTTGTTTCCATTTGTGACACCATACAAACCATTGTTGCCATTTGTGACACCATACATACCATTGTTGCCATTTGTGACACCATACATTTCTTTTTTCATTGCTATAATGATATTGAGTGGTGCTGTGATTAACTGCTCTGAAATGATGACCTTATAAAAACAAAACATTATACTTTTAAAAAAACTTTTTTTGCCACAGATGTTTCAGAATAGTTTGATGTTTTTACTTTCAGTGTAGGCATACTGATGATTTAAAGTTGAGGTGAACTTCGAATAAAACTTTCAGTTTACTAATTTCTTATTAATTACCTTGAAACTAGTTCTGCAAGGATATATCCATGAACAAAGTCCAAGTTTGCTCTGTCCCTTCCCACCTCATTTTAAAAATGTTGACATTTAAGTTAAGATGTGGGTCAGAGCCAGTTGCCTATGAAAATGGGTACCCGCATACTATTGGACCTATAAGAATTCAATGACTTTGCATTGAGTTATACCACTGTGTTAGAAATGTGTTACCAGAATGAAATTGATAAGGAGTTGATTTTATTATATTTTATTTTTATTTTTATTTCTCACAAATTGCAAGTGTAAGTTTGGTTATGTCTTTAATCTGCCAACAGATGAGACAACATATCAGCATTATGTTGCTAGTCACATGACTGCCCAAACTTCTCAACATATATATCTATAATATCAGAGGTCTAGCTTTCATGTGATATGAACAGTTCTTGTAAAAACAAATTGAATGTTTTGTAAAACTTGCAACCTGGAGAAATCTAGAATCATCGATATGAGATATTAGCTTGGTAGTAACATGTTACCAACAAAAACAACCTTGCTGTAGTGGTAAATTCAATATTTACAATAGGCAATAGACTTTGAAGTGGGGTGGAAAGGGTGAGAGGAAACTTAGATTACCATCAGGGTTGTGCTGTATCATTTCATTTGTGTTTAGATGCCATTCAATTTTGACAGTGTAATAAACTCCCACACACCACACATCCCTCATGGCCACAATGCACATTTACACTGGTCTGCATTGATTCATATATATATATATATATATATATATATATATATATATATATATATATATATATATATATATAGATGCCAAAAATACTTTAATATTCAGATTGTAATGTTTTGAAAGAAATATGCCTAGCTTAAAAAACTTCAACTTCACTTGGAGATTCTTACAAAATTTTTTATAGAGCAAATCGGCTTGTTGGTGTCATGCTTATGTTTCAATCCAAATGAGTGTTTTTAGTGTAAACAGTAAGTCTGCTCACTGTTGTTTTCCACTCTGGAAAAGTCCATTTTTCAGGGAAGGGGTTATGTTCCAGAAGGTAAAAATTGACTTCTGCATTCAATATTTCCAGTGTTCAGTGTAATATTTTACACAAAAAAATAAAAAGGGCAATTGCTGTAACTCTTAAGTATATCAGTTCAGACTGTTGTAACTTCCAAATTACAGAAATATGTGGAACTATTTGGTGCATATTAAAGACATTAGTGTTTGTGTAGAGCAACAAGCAAAACCATGCAGATATGGATACAGTGTTAGCAAAGCAACTCCTGTAATGTTTTAAAGGTATTGGTGACTCCCCAGCAATAATCAGGTTTGGAATTATACATGAATTGATTAAATGACCAAATTGTGTGCATTTTTTTTATATCAGTGATACTTTTTCTTTTTTACAATCTGTAGAAGGGTACAAACTACAGGGAAAGGGGGTATGCAAATATTATAATTGTCATTGATAGCAACATGAGTCATGAAAACAACAACCACATCAGTGACACTGTTTAGAATGGCTGCATTGTTTCACATGGAGCTGCTGTTACTGATGTTCCAAGGTGGCTCATGTTGATATAATAGGTTTTTTGTGCATATTTACGAGAACATACACAATTTTACCATATATATTATAGTTTAATCTGCATCCTCTACTTTTTTCTTATAGATATCAGAGTATCTTTTCTGTCTGATGGCAAATACTTTACAAATTTATTTTTCCATATCATTTAATAGAATCTGTTTTTTTTAATTAGTATTTGCTTATATAAGCTTTTCAGTTTGCAGACAGTGGTAAGAATGGTAATAAGTTCAAAATATAACCTTTCTCCAGTGAACTCAAATATTTTGTCCCTGATTATTTACCCATGTGGAGAAAGAAATGAGTCAAGAAGTATGCAAGATAATTATGAAGTTCATTTAATAGATTTATTCTTTGCATGCCACACTGTCAATTTAAAATAAAAAAAATTTTTAAAATATAAATCTAATATTTTGATTGCATACAGGTAAACAATTATCTTTTGATGCCATCAGGATTTTTCCCAATTTGATATATTTAGAGCAGAAATTGTTTTACAATTACAATTATAATAATAATGTTAGATATGAAAAATGAAGTTTTTATCATTTCCCTATAAACATGTGTTTTCTGTGTGCTATTGACCTTAATTAATGTGATACTTTCCTGGCACAGATTATTTGTATAAAAGTGGAACTGCCAGATATAGATTCATTTTGAAGTGCATCAAAATAGGAGATAAAATAAATAACTTTCCAATATTATGGGCCTTCCATTAGATTTATTAAAGTTGGAGGGTTAGTTGCAAAAGTAGGTTGGGGTTTTCTTCTTCAAGGATATCCCCCGATGGGGATACATTTGTTTCTTAAGTAGCCAGGTATAAAGTAAAAGTGGCCAGGTAAATCACCTTGCTCCTTGAATGTGGGATCTTTTGGTTGTAAAGAAACCAGGAAGAGCAAAAGGGAATATATCACTATTTGATGTACTAGTTTTGATAATTTAACTATTTCAAATAAATAAGAGACAGCTGGGTGTATTTTGGATAAAATGAAAGTGCTAATGAATGTCACAACTGAAGACTTCTGGATAGTAGATATGCACTGTGTATTTTTGAAAAATGATCCAAAACATCTTAAATAAGATGTATCATTTTGGAATTATTGACAAGTCATTGTCTAAAATTATTTTTTTTTATATTCTCCCATTTTTAAGGGATAAAAGTCAATTTAAAGTTTTGAGCCTTGTTTCAACAATTGTAATGATTTCTGTTTCCAATATTTTTAATGGGTTATCTTTGTGTTACATGTCTAAAAAAAAACATATTGACTATCAATATTCATTTAATTTAGTATTTACACAAATAACAAAAAAAAGTATAATACAATCTCACAGATGAAAATATGTTACAAAATAAAATGTTTTTGATGCTAAGTAGATGAAGGCAGTTGTGCCTGGTGCTGCCATTTCTGTGACTACATTGCAAGTTGTAAAATAAGGGAAGCTAATTTTTATGTATTGTTCTCTGGGTTTTTTGAAAGCCACATTTTCACATGAATACATTTATTCTTAATAATATTAAAAAAATCCTGTGTTGCTATGGAATAAAATATTCTGATTGATCAGTTGATGAAATAAATTTAGCATGGTACTGCTATTTCTGTGATTAAACTACATGTTCTGATAAGGGAAAACTTGTTTTCATATAATATGCTGTTATTGAAAGCCTTGCTTTGTGATCAATACTTTTATTTCAGTTACAATTAGTAAGCTGCAAACTTTTTATCTTTAATTCACCGCCAATCCACATGTGAGATGTGTGTATAGAGATAGATATGATGCTGTAGCCTCAACATAGTCATAGTCATCCAAGAAATATTAGTACTAAAAATAAGCATGGATATCTCATGCATATCGATGAATTATATGAAGAACTTGATCATGTCTTTGTAGCTCACAAGGACAGAACATAAGACATCCCGAAAAGAAATGGTAAAACTTCATATCATGGAAAACAACACGCTTACAATTTCATGACTGGTGTTGATTTGCATCATGTTCATTAAAAGAACTAGAAAGTCAGGACATTAAGCCTTCAAAGAATATGCAGCTGAGAAATATCACAGACTTAGCAAAAAAACAAGAATATGCAGATTTTAAATAATATTGCCTCACAAAACTTATCTGTTCTTCTTTGTCAGAGTCAACTGTACGGTTTATAGACCCAGATCTGTGATTGGTTGTTGTTGTTTTGGGGCTTAATGTCATTTTTCAGCACACGATAGGCTATACATGGCAGCCAGTATTATTGGTGGAGGAAGAAACGGGGAAATCTGTGGAAAGAAATACCGACCCACGAGAAGCTACTGGCAAGCTTTCTCACATATCAACATTTGCTGAATCTTAGACTCACGCAGACAGAGGAGAGTTGGCAGTGATCCGTAATGGACAGCGCTTTAGACCACTCTGCTACTCGGGGCTTCTGATCTGCAATTGGATAATGTGCAGGCATAACTGGATTTGTGCAGTTTGTTTTGGACTAATCTGTAGGACAAACAATATAGATGCTAGTTTGCAATCACAATAAACCAGCAGGTCAGTCTTTTTTCTTTTTCTTTTTTTTTTGCAGTCTGACTTAATCATGAGTATTCGCAGTACCACTAGTCAGTTACAATCAATTTCAATTTAGGATGAAAATTTAAAAATGATCAAATTAATGTAAATGATGCCTATAATTACCATTGAACCAAGAGTCATACATATACTATATTAAACTTAATCTAATTTCAGGTATAAAATTATTCCTTGGCACTAGGACTTCAGACTGCTATAAATGGCAGCCTTTCATTCAGGTCATGTTTTGTCAAGGGCCTCTATGCATCTGCGAAACAGATTCAGGGTCTTTACCCCCCTTTTGTCTCAGATAACATGCAAATCCATAGACAAAAGTGTTGACATGAAAAGTATTTTAACTCAGTCAACAACAATTATTCAAGACCAGAATGACATTCAGGAAATGCCAGTCATTGTGCGCATGATGGACCATTCTGTATTCCCGTTCATTAAAAACACAGGTAAAATGGAACCAAAGATTTTTACAGAAGATGACAAGACATTCAAAGCTGACTTGCAGAAATGTATATCAATTGAAGAAGTGTTTAAAAAGCTTGAAGTTCCCTCTGACAAAGTAACAGGTTACTCAGCAGCCGTTGCTTTGTTGCAGATTTGCAAGCTGAAACACTGCAAAGCAGAAAGTAAAGACTTGGATTCTTTCATTAGTAAGGCAGTAATGAATGAACTGTATCACACAGTCTCAAAAGAAATATCAAGATTGAGCAATGACATTATAATCTCATTAGCAGGATGCTATCTTAACTCAGACACATTTCAGACAAATTGTGTTTTAAAGATAAATAAAGAGATTGAGAAAAGGATTGGAGACAGCGCCTTTGAAATTCTTGAACTTTCTCAACTAAGTGTTGCTTTTGCTTCATTCAATCACGCTGTTGCAATTCAAATGGTGGCTAATGTGTGGGTAGATATTGGAAACCGAAGCTCAGAAATTGACCACACAAACATAGCTCAACTGTACAAGGTATTACCAAGTGGCAAACAGTTTAATTACTTGATAAATCTCTTGGAAAAGCAGTTTGCTCAAAGCTTTTGGAAACTGCAGGGAAATGAAATTGTTGGTATTTTGGCACATATGATAAGATTACAGTCTTCTGGAAGAAACCTCACGTTTATTAGAAAATGGATAAATATTCATATTCACAATGTGAGCCAGGATGAATTTATTCAAATTGTCTCAGCATTCATTCATTTTAAGTACTATGATGAATATTTCATTCGAGCTCTGGAACGCTTTGTGCAGGCAAAGGCTGACATGCTGGATAGGGATCTGCTTTCTCTCATAATGGAGTATTTTTGCAGCCATAAACACCTGTCAACTTTGGTCATGGATAAAGCCATGAAACATTTTGTCAAACATGGACACAGCTACTCGCCTTTACAGTTATATGCAATCCTTAAACCTTTTGGGTATCTCAATTACCTTCCAAAAGACTCTTATGAATTTCTGAAAAAGGTGGAGCAGGTCATCAGAGAGAAGTTTTATGAGATAGACTGCCCAGATCTTGTGGAAATATTGACATCATTTGTTTTTGTGGGCAGAATACCAGTCAACTTTGCCAGATTCATCTTTTGTCAATCATTCTTTGGAAAAATTAAAGGTGGGTTCATTTGTAATCTGTTCACCTTTTTTGCATTGAATATTTGTGCATTTTTCAATCTTCAGCAAAAATGCATTTTATAAGACATTAAGGGCTAAGCTTTAGTTCATTTTAGCTGTATGTTTGATTAATGGACATAATTACTTGATTGCTGTGTTTGATTCTGTGATGAGAAGAACTGTTAGAAGGACATTCAGGTTAGGAAGAAAAGGAATCACACAGAATTACCATATATAATTGCAGTTTTAGTCCAACTGGAAACATTAATGGACATAATTACTTGATTGCTGTGTTTGATTCTGTGATGAGAAGAACTGTTAGAAGGACATTCAGGTTAGGAAGAAAAAGAATCACAAAGAATTACCATATATAATTGCAGTTTTAGTCCAACTGGAAACAACATTACCATATATGTTGTTGTTATTGTTGTTGTGGGGTTAATGCCATTTTTCAGCACACAACAGGCTATAATTGGCGGCCAGTATTAATAGTGGAGGAAAAAAACAGGAAATCTGCAGAAAGAACCACCAACCCTTTGAGAAGCTACTGGAAAGCTTTCTCACATATCCACATTCTCCGAATCTTAGACTAGAACCCACGAAGACAGAGGTGAGATTGCAGCAATCCGTAACAGCGCTTTAGACCACTCAGCCACTCAGGGCCCCCTTTACCATATATAATTGCAGTTTTAGTCCAACTGGAAACAACATTACCATATATAATTGCAGGTTTAGTCCAACTGGAAACAACATTATCATATATAATTTCAGTTTTAGTCCAACTGGAAACGATATTACCATATGTAATTTCAGTTTTAGTCCAACTGGAAACAACATTACCATATATAATTGCAATTTTAGCCCAACTAGAAACAACATTACCATACTAAATTGCAGTTTTAATCCAACTGGAAACAACATTATCATATATAATTTCAGTTTAGTCCAACTGGAAACAATATTACCATATATAATTGCAGTTTTAGTCCAACTGGAAACAACATTACCATATATAATTGCAGTTTGAGTCCAACTGGAAACAACATTATCATATATAATTTCAGTTTTAGTCCAACTGGAAACAATATTACCATATATAATTGCAATTTTAGCCCAACTAGAAACAACATTACCATATTAAATTGCAGTTTTAATCCAACTGGAAACAACATTATCATATATAATTTCAGTTTAGTCCAACTGGAAACAACATTACCATATATAATTGCAGTTTGAGTCCAACTGGAAACAACATTACCATATATAATTGCAGTTTGAGTCCAACTGGAAACAACATTATCATATATAATTTCAGTTTAGTCCAACTGGAAACAATATTACCATATGTAATTGCAGTTTGAGTCCAGCTGGAAACAGCATTGTCAAGATCTGCCATTGCATAATGCATCAGAAGATCAGAGCCTATATTGTTTGTTCTGCTGATAACTTCTATGCGTGTATATATGGTACTTATGGCATATTGTGGGGAAAAATCACATTTTACATTATATGAAGCACCACCATATACCCATTGGCACTGGATTGTGGCAGGAGTTGGTTATGCATATTATATGTTCTTTCTTTAAGTGCATATACAGAGTTTGGTGGGTTTTTATTTTTCTATATAAAGCTCAAAAAATTTAACTATAAGTGTAATCTTTGTTATTTGACCTTTGACCCCTCCTTATAATTTCAATGCAGTCTCTATAAAAATTTTGTGCAAATGAAAGAAAAGATTCTCATCCAAATTTATAAATCAGATAATTTCAGTAATTGCTCATCGTCAAAGTTAATCTAACTACCAAAGGTTGTTCAAACTATGTGACACTGATTTATAAAAAAAAAAAATTAAAAAAAAATGGGAAAGCCACCACCAAGAAGTTTATAGCTTTGTGGTGTAGTCAATCATCAGGCAGTCAATTGATAAGTGAATACTATTCTACATTTACTATAAAATCAGCCCTATTGTTCCTTAATACTTATTCTTGCTTACAATTAGAGGTCAAAGTGTTAATAAATGGGTGTTTACAATTCTTAATGGGATACAGAATGTAAAGCTCTTTTTTTTCAAATTGAAAACCCCAAGCAGAACTAAGTCTGGAGGTGAGTAGCTTCAAGATAAGTGTTCACAAATCAAGCAAACAATTTGGTGGTAAAAAATAGCTTCTTATTCAAATTTATGCCAGTGTTCTTTATTCAGTGACAAAACAAGATTTTTTAAGGAACATGCTCTGAACCTATACAGTTTATTCCCAAATTCAGGCAGTTCATATACAGTGTACACATACCTAATAAATTTTCATTACAAGAGCATTATGAGGTCAATACCTTTGATCTTACATGTGAATTTTCAGCCAAGTACATGGCTTTGCAAGCCTAAATACAGGTTTCTTCTTAGAAACTTTCACTGTCAGAATTATGCATTTAATTGTCAGTCAGAAATCAGACACTTTATGCCCAGCAAATATGAATGTTGCAGAAAAAAACAAAACCTTTTTCATAAGTTTGTGTGACAGTATTAGCAATAAATTAAATGTCAGGATTAGCACTGACCTAGCAATTTTTTTATTTTTAATTATAGAACTGATTCTTCTTTATCCACATTTTTGATAGAATTAATTATGGAAAAAGAGATTTGTCTGGTGAGTACATATACTATATTTGTGTTGCAGATTTTGTATGCATACAAACAAATATTAAATATGTAATAACTATTTTAAGTACATGTTAAATCTGGAATAAGCTGATAGCTTTGTCAATGAGCACCTAGCTAGAAAGCTGTTAGTACCATTTTTATAAGTCTTTGGTAGTATTCTGTCAGGGTTCAAACCCATGACCTCCAGCATCCAAGGCAAACACTCTAAACACTAGGCCACAGATGTGGTCCCAAAGCTATGGTTTATTAAAGGTAATAATTATAACTATAATGGCCTTGAATGGAATTTTCTGTATCAAGGGAGACAACTCATTTTAGTGAATTATTATACCCATTTGTAATCTAACTTGATAATCGATAATTAATTCCACATTGGTAATACCCAAGACTTTAGCTGAAATGCTTTAAGAAGGAAATCAATATGATCATTGCTTTTAAAAGTAAATCATCATGATCATTGTTCCTCTGATTGAAATGTTAATATATAATCTCTAGTGTCAGAAAAAGAACAGAATTTTAGTTTTAGCTTATATATATATATATATATATATATATATATATATATATATATATATATATATATATATATATATATATATATGGTCTGCATCATGGATTTTTAATGTAGCTTTAAAAAAAAACTTCAGTCATATTGGTACAATGTCAGCATTGACAGTTTGAAGTGATGTCTAGCATTGGGATATCATGCCACAGACATGTAGCATCATGTCACACCCAGTCACATTATCCTGACACTAGGCCGACCAGTCCTAACATGAACCTAATGCTGAGAGCCAAGTGAGGCAGCTGCTAGTACCATTTTTATAGGTCTTTGGTATGACTAGGCCAGGTTTTGAAAACACATGACAACCGCATCTGAGGCAGATACTTTAACCACTTGAGTGGTCAGCAAATACCTCTGGTTTTTATGTTCTTCCATCTGATCTTAGGTAAATTATTATTATACCACACTGCAAACTATCAGTATTTTCAGTACTTTGATTTAATTATGATGTACAAATTGAGGTATGGGTTTTTATTAGATAGCTCATTGTTTCTTCAGCGTTTATCTTCTGCATGACCTAAAAGACCTGCAAATGGCTTTCTCATAGGATCTTGGCATTTGTGTGATTAATACTATAATTTCTAATCCAGATATTTCAAATGAGTCACAGAGAAAAAAAACAGAACAATTTTTGGAGTTACTGCAAATGGGATACAGATACGAGTCAAATGTCAGTTTCCCCCTGGATTATCATTTTCCCGAAATTCGTCATAGCCAGAAAGTATTTGATGTTCCACGTAAGCATTATTTTTGTATACTTTATATTATCTTTTAGGTGAATGGCTGGTGTACGAATAATAAAAACTAAAAATATTATAATGTCTAAAGTAACTTCAGTTTGTACACTTTTTAAGTAAAGAAAAGTTTTCATTGCAAGATAAATTAGAGTACCAATATTATTACAATATGTAGAGACTTTTGGTGTATGAAACATTAGAGTCTGTGCAGTAATGAACATTGGGGACCTCCAGTTGTGACTGAATTTCACTGTTAAGTTTGACGTATAAATCTAAACCTACATGATGTTTGCATAGTCTCAACTGTTGTATATAGAAATGTTGCTTGTTCATTTAAAAATGAAATGTACATAAAAATAAGTTGTAAAATGTGGGAGACTAACAGATGGAATCCTTAATTCATTATTACTGGCTGAAATTTAATTTGTAGAAAGATACCATGTCTTGAACATGTGCTCATTAATTGAATTTTTTCTTATGAGGGAAATGAAGTTATTGAATTACAAATTTATTAATATTAGATTAGTAAGCTACAATAAAAACACCAAAACAACACTTACTTTCCAACTTGAAATTTACCCCATATCCAGGGACACTTTAGAAAAGAAAGATCCGTTCCCAAAAAAGTGTGTTTAGGTGACTATTTAAAGGGTTCCTACAGGTCCTGGAATCCTGGAAAAGTTTTGAACTTACAAAATAAATTGCAGAGGCCTGAAAAGTCTTGGAATTTCTCATACCCTTAAAACATGTTTGGAAAAGTCATGGAATTTTTCATACCCTTAAAACATGTTTTGGAAAAGTCATGGAATTTCTCATACCCTTAAAACATGTTTGGAAAAGTCATGGAATTTCTCATACCCTTAGAACATGTTTGGAAAAATGGAAATTCTCATACCCTTAGAACATGTTTTGGAAAAGTCATGGAATTTCTCATACCTTTAGAACATGTTTGGAAAAGTCATGGAATTTCTCATACCTTTAGAACATGTTTGGAAAAGTCATGGAATTTCTCATACCTTTAGAACATGTTTGGAAAAGTCATGGAATTTCAGACATTGGAGTTCCAACAAAGTAATAATTTTTATAGATCTCGCCAATGCTCTGATGTAAATATTTGTTTTGAACACAACAATTAATTTTACTTGACAATCTGAGATATTGTTGTCCTTGAGTTTTGTGAAATGGCTCCAAAAAAGTTTTGGAAAAGTCATGGAATTTGTTTTTTGTTGATTCTGCAGGTACTGTGTAGTGAATGACAAGGTAGTGTTAAGACTGCATTCTGTAAATATGGACAACATTGCAAAATAATAGCTGATAAAAACAGTAAAACAGAAGTTAATGATTGTGCTGTAGCCTCAGATAAAATTTGCCTTTTTTCTGCCAAACAGGCAATTAACATTTCTTTTTCAGCATATAGTCATGCAGTGGTTAGGAAATCATTGAATGATCTTGTTGGGATTGGAATGTACAGAGAAACATCTTTAATTCACAATTGGCCAAGTAATAGGAACTTAGGTAAGCATAATAAAACAAAATATTTCTCTTCACAAACAATCATTAATGAATAAATGTAGATCTTTTTTACAAAATGCCAGTCTTAATAAACCAACAACCCTCCTTTTTAGCACAGAGAGAGAGAGAGAGAGAGAGAGAGAGAGAGAGAGAGAGAGAGAGAGAGAGAGAGAGAGAGAGAGAGAGAGAGAGAGAGAGAGAGACTAAAGCCTGCATACATGGCAGTTAACCAGTTTTTGAGACTCATAAAAGTTTTTAGAGGGAAAGTGGGGGGACATTGTGGATGACTATAAAAAAAGTGATATTGTCCAATTTAGAATAATTTACTCATAAGCAGCGTATATAATTGATTAAAAATTTAAATCCAAAGAAAAGAAAAGCACATTTTCTTTGAAGTATTAAATCACTTACAGAAAAAAATGGTTGGTAGAATACTAAGCAGGATAGTTTTACTTGTACACCAAATGGGATTGTTCTACTTAAACACCAAACAGGATAGTTTTACTTGAACACCAAATGGGATAGTTCTACTTAAACACCAAACAGGACATCTTTACTTGAACCCTAAGCATGATAGTTTTCCTTGAACACCAAACAGGATAGTTTTAATTGAACACCAAATGGGATAGTTCTACTTAAACACCAAACAGGATAGTTTTACTTGAACACCAAACATGATAGCTCTATGTGAACACCAATCAGGATAGCTCTATGTGAACACCAATCAGGATAGCTTTTGAACACCAAACAGATAGCTCTACTTAAAACCCTAACCCTAGTTTTACTTTAACACCAAATAGGAAACTTGAACACTAAGCAGGTTAGTTGTACTTAAACACTAAACCAGATAGTTTTACTTGAACACCAATCAGGATAGATTTACTTGAACATCAAACAGGATAATTTTACTTGAACACCAATTAGGATTGCTCTACTTGAAAAAAAGCAGGATATATTTACTTGAACACTAAGCATAATAGTTGTACTTGAACACCAAACAGGATACTTTTAGTTCAACACCAAACATGATAGTTTTACTTGAACACCACATAGGATAATTTTACTTGAACACCAAACAGGATAGTTTTACTTTAACACCAAACATAATAGTTTTAATTGAACACAACAGGATAGCTCTATGTGAACACCAAACAGGATAGTCTTTGAGCACCAAACAGGATAGCTCTACTTAAAACCTTAAGCCAGATAGTTTTACTTTACCACAAAATAGGAAACTTGAACACTAAGCAGGATAGTTGTACTTAAACACCAAACTGGATAGTTTTATTTGAACACCAATCAGGATAGTTTTACTTGAACACCAAGCAGGATAGATTTACTTAACACCAAACAGGATTGCTCTACTTGAAACAGAAGCAGGATAGATGTACTTGAACTCTAAGCATAATAGTTGTACTTGAACAACAAACAGGATATTTTTACTTGAACACCAAACATGATAATTTTACTTGAACACCACACATGATAGTTTTACTTGAACACAAAACAGGATAATTTTACTTGGGCACCAAGTAGGATAGTTTTACTTGAACACCAAGCAGGATAGTTTTACTCAAACACCCAACTTGACATTTTTATGGCAGATATGAGAACATGGATTTCTTGGAACTACAGTGCTTCAGAAATGAATCTTATATATTGTACATATTTGCATATATGTATAATCCAACTGCAAACAGCATAGACCCTAATCTGCCATCACATAATATGGCATTAGCAGATCAGGTCCATGTTATTTGTTCTGCTGATTACTCCTAACAAACTGCATAGACCAAGATCTGTGCACTTTACAGTTGGACTCAACTTATAAGTAAGTATATATGCAGGGATTTAAAGTCCGCATACCTAATTCCTGGTGCAAGTTCAAATTTAGTTTAGGCAAGATACAATTTGCAAGGCACTAGTCAGACAAACAAGTCCAAAAAATTGAGAGAGGGATACAAGATACAAGAAATTTGAATTAAAGTCAGTTGTCTGGGTTAATTTCACTAATTCTTTGCAAGCTAATTTACTGACAAGAGGTAATGTTCAGTCCCTAATCCTTTGCATTCTGAAAGATTTATTATGCCCATTGATTTGACCATCCATTTTGCCACAGTGCATATATCAGCACCTTTATTTAGTGTTCATATATAGTGCATGCTTTGTCTGCATCCATGGCTACAGTTTCTTTCATCTATTTGTATGTCATTTCATATTCTGGTCAATGTTAAGGTCAGTTTATCTTTTCAGTTACATTGTAATCATAACATTTGTGCCTAACAGGGATTTGTTGACTTTCTGGTCCTAAGATAGGCTTGGTCAGTTCGTCAGATTGCCGACTCTGAACAATGGCTTTTCATAGATTGCTTTGAGACAAGTTAACAAGTTTGTGGCAAGTAGGTATTACTTACTAAAAATGCAACTTGTGAAAGTTTTAGATTGAAGTGTTCAAAAAAAATTATTTGCTGCTGAATGGGTAGTTATTAGTGTTATGTTGTTTTCACTAAAAGACTTTGTATGATGTTTTGTTGATCCTAGGTTATATGACACCAATCTGACATCCAGTATGGCAGCCAGCAGCCATCTTGTTATCACTATTCCTCCAGGATGGAAATTGATATTAATGCTTGATTTGTCACTAGAAGACCACTTATAATGCTGGCTGGTGCTAAATGAAAATTGTGTTATTATAAACTACCACACTGCAGACATCATAGCAATATGACTGAAAAATTGTTAAAGCAACATTAAAAATCCAAATCACAAACACTCACACCCACAGCAATGCTTTGGGTTTTTTATGTGTAAATTGGTCAATCTTTCAACAGATTAAGAATGAAATGTGTCATTATCCTTGGTCAACATACCTCCTTATGAATCCTTCTTGGTGCTCGGGAGACTATATTATTTATATAATGATTGTATGTGTAATGAATTAGTTGAAGTATGTAGAAATGTGATATATATATATATATATATATATATATATATATATATATATATATATATATATATATATATATATATATAATTGGATTTTTAACATAGCTTAAATAATTTTCCAATCATACCACTACAATGTCACATATTATCCCACCAAGCTGACCAGTCCTAACAACAAACCTCTTAATGCTGAGGCATGAAGCAAGGCAACTGCTATTATCATTTTTGTAAGTCTTTGGTGCGACTTGGCTTGTTTTTGAAATGGTGACTTTCCATTCTTTGGCGCAAGTTCTAACCACTTAGGCCACTGAAGTGGTCCCATAGTGTTAGGAACTGGGGGAGATAATTTGATTTAAAATGATGTTTCTAATTTTTATTTCTTATTTAATAATGAAAAAAATTTTTTTTACAGTTGTATTAATGTTGGCAACAGTCCATTAAAAGAAAATTATTGGGTCATTAGGAAGTGTAATAAATCTAGTGAAATCTGTAGCTATGCATCACCTGCCATAAATCAGCTGTTTATACTGGCTATTATGGGAAACGAAAATGGTTCCAATAATTGTGTGAAAAAATTCACTCACCAGCATGGACAGCTCTGTTGGCCTAGTGGTTAAAGCATCTGCCTTAGATGCAGGAGGTCACAGGTTCGAACCCCAGCCAAGTCGTAGCAAAGACTTATTAAAATGATACTAACAGCAACCTCACTTGGTGCTCAGCATTAAGAGGTTAGTGTTAGGACTAGTTGGCCTGGTGTCAGGATAATGTGGCTAGGTTGGACATCATGCCACATGTCTGCAGCATGATGCCCCAGTGCTAGACATCACTATAAACTGTCACACTGCAGACATCATAGCGATATGACTGAAAAATTGTTAAAGCTATGTTAAAAATCTAAATCACACACACAAAAACTCACCAACATAAACAATATTTTGTTGTCATGATATCATAAGTGGTGTATATGATTTTCAGTACATACAAATTCTCATTCGTTTTATTAACAATATGTTAATAGATTCTTTCTCCAATTCATACCATACATATTCACTTATTAGTTGTGTCCAACTGCAAACAACATAGCCCCTCTCTACCTTTTTACAGGCAGATGTGAGTCAATGTTTTTCTAATTATTACTGTTAACAAACTGCAAATACCCAGATCTACCAGCACATGGGATGACAGATCTAGGTTTGTGTAGTTTGCATTTGGATTTGACTTATAAGATAGTACACACTGCACTTTTCTTTGTAATGACCCTTACTTGGGGATAGATGTTTGATTAACAAAATGCACTCCAATCCATAAATTATTTAGTAATGATAGATTTTTTAAACTCTCATATATCCAAAAGCTAAATACTCAAGCATTTAATATGTATTCATAATTAAAGGAGGTTTCTCTTTACAGATTTTATGGTATGGGTGAATAATTCAGGAGAGTTTGTATATCCAGAGAAATACACAAATGATGATAATATCACCAGGTATTTGATTCTTCTTTCATAAAAACACCAGAATCAAAATTTGTCACTTTAGGAAATTTTCATGAAAGCAAATCTTATTGGAAACCCTAAAAAATCCAACATAAAAGCTCACAGTTTGCAAGTGCTCAGAAAATAAGTCTGCTATCATATGGCAATATTTTTCACAAAAACATTATGATTTTCTATCTATTTTTTTAAAAGTAGTTGTTTTTTTTTACTGGCAATCAATTTGACTAGCGTGTTCATTTTAGATGCAAGTTGTGATTGCTGAGAACATAGAATTAGAATAACAATAATAATATACTTATACATCTTTAGAGATCTCACTAGGATTTTAAAAATAGGAGTCCAGGACTCATAATTTGGCAAAAGTAGGAGTCCCATCAGCAAATGTTGCCAGTTGCCTTTATTTAATTTCAAGCTTGGAATTGGTTTGTCAGTGGTAGAGCTAATGTTTCAAAGTAAACGTTGGAAATAATCCTTATCGTAAATTTAGTGATGACCTTCCAGTCATAATCTAATAGTGGAGAAGGGGAACAAATAGGTCAGTTCTAGATTATGAGCCTGTCACAGGGTGTATATATATATACAGAAGACTTGTTAAATAGGATTAAGTCATGTCTCAAATTGAAATATTTCATCTTTATTCACTCGTATTTGTCATTAGAAAACCATAGCACGTTATGACCATAATAATCCCCTAGTGAAAGGAGTAGGCTTTGTTGAATAATTTCGGGATCATTTCAGGGCACATTTGGTGAGATACAAATGGAATAAAGTATAATTATTCAATGAGGAGTGACTCTCATAGAATAAGCTTTTAGCTCTAATGTGCCTATCACTTTCGTTAAGCTTACTCTCCTTACAGTGAAAAAAAAACCTCATTTGTTGTGAATGCAGCAACTCAGTTGGTATGAAATATAGTACATATCAGGAAGAAAAAAGCATTTTGAACTTGGATTTTACTTGTACTATTTTCAGAACATTAATATGCTTTCTTTTAACTATAGGTTCATCTCCATTATTGGTTAGAGGTTGAATGTGGGGTGGTGGGGGACATTTATGTGAGCAAATTGCTCACCATCTCTCTAGTTTTATGAAAATGGTACCTTTCAAAATATATAAAAATAAATGATTATGAAGTTCACATTTTCACATTTTCATATTTTATTCCCAAGGTTGATCATTTTGGTTGTGTCACCTGATTATTGTTGTGTAAACACCGGACACCTTTTGGGAGAGCCAGCTACCTATGTCAGATGGGTGAAAAAATTGAATTACAAGGTCATCATTGTAAGTCTGTTGTAATTGAATGGCATTTTTTGCCATGCCCTCACTAGATTAAATAGCAAAGATTATTCAAACTCTTGAATTATCTAGCCAATCAAAGAATGATCTGCTGTCTAATTTGTTATTTCATTAATATAAGTATTTTTAAAATAATGTTTTGAGGTTTTTTCACTAAAATTCACTTCTTCAAGCAGATCAACCATCTGAGGTTCCCTCTTAGCAGTAAAGGATAGCAACAAAATGCAGGTATTTCATCCTATACACTAGAACATAAGGGGTCATAAGGCTTTTTGCATTGGCCTTTGATCTTTCATCTGCATTTGGCATCCCTTAGCATGTTTTTTAAAGCTAATCCTTCTCAACTAAAATCACCAAACTTTATAGGCACATTCAGAGATTCTCCCATAGTGCACGGGTGCACTGATATTGCATAATTTGTACAAATTTGTGCTCTTGAAAAGCAGTGAAATACAAGAACTCCCACAAATTAGTTAAAAGTTGTGCATATGAAAATATAATCTGCACAGTATTAAAATTTTCATTTTGCTGTTAACCTGTAAAATGCTTGCTGCACCATAAGTTTGCTGTTAGAAGTCTTGTAATCATGTATCATGATTTGTTTTTTCAAGTTCACAACTGTTGACACATCCAGGTACCTCTGCTTGGCATGAATCTTTGTTAAATTTAAATTTAAATTTAATTTTAATGTTAAATTTAATGCATACTTGATTCTGTCATAGTTTTAACCTTCCATTCATCAAGAATTTTTTTACAAATTCTTGTTTAAATAAATTAGCCATTTTAAAAGACCCCAAATGGCTGACTTCCAGCATGGTTTATCTTTCGATGATAATTTTGTTTCATTAAATACTGGCTGATGATAACAATGATGACTGATTTTGAGAGTTTATATGTTTTATCAGTTTATTGGAACCAGGAATGTAATGCAGGAAATTCCAATGAATGATTTTGAGCCCTAAAATGATAATAAATACAAGTCCAATATACATGATAGATGGACACAAGCAGATGACATACCAGTCAGCCCCTTTTTCAGTAGTATTTCAAAATGCAGAAACAGAGAACACCAAAGCTAATTAAATTACAGGCATTTCAAAGTAGAGTGCAGTTTTCATTTAATTTCTAAGCACTTATGCATCAAATCTTTATATGACATTAAGGGTTAATATAAAATAAATAAAAATATACAACTAAATTAAAAAGTAAGGATACAAGTTTTTATTTAATTAAAATACCTGTCTGATAAAGAAGACCATCATTGATGGACTTGACACACAAATAAAGTATTATGGAACAGATAAGAAATCTGATATAATAATCAGGAAAATGAAATTTCGACACAGGTCATGTTAGTGAAAAATCATATATTTGAACAGTTATCCAAGTGACAATATTTATAAGCTGTTGAAAATTGCCATGACAACCACAGTTTCCCAAGTGGTTAAAGCTGGTTATGCAGAAAGCAGATTGAGAAAGAAAGTTCTCAGCACTGAGCAATATCCACACATAGATAACAAAATAGATTAGACTCAGAAACAAGGGACAGATTAATGTTTATTAAACTAAAGGATTTTTAGTAGAACCCAAACAGAGTTGAGCTGTAAGAAAGGTGGATATTAAAGGTTTAGGTCAATTTTGAACTTAGATGTTTTTTCTTGTCCCCATTTTTACTCCGCTCTTATTTTGATGGAAAGGGGAGATCCTGCCTTTAAATAAAATCCTGGCAACATCTCTGTTTGGTCAATATCAGCATGGTGAGCAGTCTTGGGTCCACTTGAGCCACTTTATTATTAAAAATATTTTCCCTGTGCAAAATACAAAACTGTTAAGTGGAACTTCATTATTTGTTTCAGATTTCTTAAATATTGCCTGAGAATATTGAAGGTATAAAGATTAATGATTCATTGACATTGTATTGATACTAATGTGAGAAAACTTAGTTTTGGGAGAGGTTTTCTTGTAAATTAGCATGTTGATTGATCATATAAAAATAGGGTTTTGAAATAGCAAACATTAATCAGAGTTGTTTTGGATACTGAACATATTCACCTTCGATTCTAAATCTTCTCTCATTCTAACCAATATTTTAATTTATGATATCTTTTGTCAGCTGTATATACTGTAATATTTTTTTATTTTCATGGGCACTTGAATTTGTGGCTTAGTAAAGTGATATTTGAAGAGTGATAAGGTGCAATTACTCCAAATCTTTATCTTTAGTGTGGGATGAAAGGATCTAGCTACTCTGGAATTATTTTCATTTTGCAGGATTATTGTAAGATGATGAGGTTTTGGTACTCTGGATCAATTGCTTTAATGTAGGGGTATTGAAGTAATCTGAACTATGCAGATACGTCAAAGAATTTGATCTATTGATATGTACCTAATTTCATTGACTCTTTGTATGGCCATGCATCGATCATATTATGTATGTATTCATGGGATTCACCATATTGTTGACATTGTGTAATGTAAGATGCTTTCCAATTGAATAATGGTAATGACATCATGCAGGCTTCAAGTTAAGATTTCCCTTGCTTATTTGTTCAGTGTGTATCTGCAGACAATCTAATCTGAATCTCAAATGTTCTTTAGTATAAAATAATCAACAAATCCTGTATGAAATTGTTTCACAATCATAAAAAAATGAATTGTTATCATTAGATTTTCTTAAGAGATGAATTGTTACTTTTTTTATAGAGAAACATTTTGTAAACAAATAAAGATTATACTGTACACATAGTTCATGTATGTAAACAATTACCTGTGGAATAAAACAAAATTAATGTAACTGCAAAATGTTGAGTGCAAGTGGAAATCAGTGGCAAAAGAAAATGTCACATAATGCCATTCTAAAACAGTGTGTTTCTTTTTAGGTAGGTTGATCTTTTGTATTACAGATATTTATTTATATATTAATGCTATTTTTTGAGGACATTTGGTCTTTAAATGGTGAAATGCCATCCCATCTTTCACATTCCTGAACTCTTTCTGATATTTTAATGGTATAAAGTCACATAGTAAAATAAAAAAAATTTCCTTATAATCTAGTGTATGTACTTTTAATATTTAAAATCAAATAATTAATATTTCAAGTTTCCTGTGTTAATCCGTCACAATTCATCTGTGACATATTGCATTCACTGGATATTAGTTTCCTTTCCAGTCAATAACAAATGATATAACATGATTAACAGAGAAAGATAATATAAATAATATTAATCATAATGAGATAATATTATAAATAATAAATTAATATTAAAAATACTAAGAAAGTATAATAAGTAATAAGTTAATGGTATAAAGTTATATCATATTTACAATAATAACACTATTGTAAATAGTTAATTTATATTTTAAAAAATAACATAAAATTATAAATAGTGAGATATTAAAAATAGGAAGATAATATTATAAATAAGAAGCTAATATTAAAAGTACTAAGATAGTAAGATAAATAAGAAGTTAATTTTCTAAATAGATCATATTTAAAATGACATAATATTATGAATGGTTAGATGAAATTATAAATAGTAAGTTAATATTAAAATAGGAAGATAATATTATAAATATTAAGATACTATAAAAAATAGTAAGATAATATTAAAAATAGTAAATATTATGCATATTGGTTAGGAGTAATATTTACACTTTTAATTAAGAGTTTTTTTTAAATGTAATTTTGTTTTGCCTATTCATGTTCTTGGACACATATCAGAAATCATTTGGTGCTGTTGTGCAGACATTCATAGAAACATAAATAAAACTTTTTTGATCATATGTATTTAGTTATTTTGATTTAGTAATTAGTGTTATGCTAATTATTTCTTCAAGTACATGTAATAGAGCTTGAGCTAAAAAATTGTTACAAATCATTGTAATTTTATGTCTTATTAATAATAAAATATTGCTTTGTGAATTACTGCATATTTTTAATTATTCTGTGAACATCATATGATTTTTTTTATTGAGTAATATTCTGATATCTGTATTGTCCTGAATTTGTACAAGCTTTTGGACAGCAGTTCTGGGCCTAGTCTGACCCATCTGAATCATGGCATGATTAATTTTTAACTGTGACCTAAAATTCACGGTCCAACTGCCCCATGTAAACCATGAAAATTGACACCCTTAAATAATGATTAATACATTATAAAGTAGAAACCGTGCAATAATTAGATAAAATTACAAATTAAAATTATAAAAATAAAAATCTTGTTTCTTCTGTTTTTCAGATTCAGCTTGATTCACAGTACAGATTCATTAATATTTCTCCAGAACGAAATATTTATGAATATTTGAAGAGGGAGCTTGGGAAATACACAAACTTTTAGTTGGTTCCTGTAGCAACAGACAATCCAATCTCCAGTTGGGAGTAGGATTAAATCTCCATTGTATTTTCAAAAGCAGTGGAGAACACAAAAAATATATTAAAAGAGTATTCTCTTTCCTATGACTTCAAGAAAAGTGTTCCATTATCCAAAACAGAAAGATTTCATATTGACAATCACTTTGCCATCGTTTGAAAACCAACAGATAAATCAGTAATCTTATTTTTTAGCTTTCTTTAATTTTATCCTCTCCCATTTAATATTAGTGGATGTTACAATTGCAATATATGTCTGTACAAAACTTCATCTCTGGATTAGAACCCAAATCATTCAGTTAATCTCCTTGAAATCATATACACATTTTGGATTAGTGCTTTTGCTGCTCAGATTTTCAGTTGTAATGCTTCTTTTTTTTCGTCCACTTTTACTTATCCTGGCTGTAACACCAAGTGAGCTTGTAGTATAGCCTTTCATCCACTTCATCATATGTCATCTACTCACAATTGTTATTTACATCTTCTCAAAAAATTGCTAAACAAAAATTTTACTCAATATAACAGTAAGCAACCTGGCATAAAGTTCTTTGAAATTTGTTTATATAATGCTGATCTGCTGTCAGGTATTTCTAAAAATAGAAAGTAACTTTAAATGACATCTTCATAAGAACCACTATACCACTCGGGTGGCCTAGTTGTAGGTGGAAAGTTGTGGGTTTGAACCCCATCTGAGTCATATTAGAGACTTACAAAAATTCTTTCAGCTCAGATTTGTCTGCAAACTGCTCATGCATATAGATATATGTCAGCCAGGTGAACCATATGAGGTCCACAAGGGCCTCTTGTTTATGGTCTTATTTATGGATCTTATCGAACAACTTTGACATGCAAATTGAAATAATTATGGGCATTGTAATTTACAATATGTAATTATAATAAACCAATTTATTAATTAACATAAATAAATTTAAACAGAAATTGTGTGATTAATTGGGGTTGAATAATGTTGCACATTGAAAATCTGGCATTGGATAGCTGTTCACCGATGGTATAATGAATGTCAGTTGTTTATTGTTTTTAAATATAGTACAGTGGTCAAGCTTGTGTGATTAATTGGGGTTGAATAAAAGTGGCAGGTTTTTGTTGGGGGGGTAATTAGATATAAAAAGAGGATGATATACACAGCATGTATCACAAGTAAAATAGTCTTTTAAATGCCCAGCCCAGAGTTTTCACTAAGAATTGAATTACTCATTTAAGTTTCTCTTTCAAGCATATAAAAATATTTTAGGAGACATTGAATTTGATTCTGGGATTTAATGCCATTTTTCACCTCATGATAGGCTCTACGGGGCAGACAGTATTTTTGATGGAGAAAAAACATGGGGGAATGGGGAAAAACCCTAGGGAAAAGAAACCCACTAACCTGTAGAAAGCTACTGGCAAGCCAAGACTCAAATTCCTTCTGTCAGAGATGGAATATGTAAATAATCTGAAAAGGTATGTCTTTGGGACCTATAGACCAATGGGGCCTGAGGATGTTTGCAGTCCTGGCATAGTTTCAAAAGCAAAAAAAAAATGAATACACTTTCCTGAAGAACAGTGGTTTTAATCTTGAACCCATACCTTTCTTCACATAAAATAGAACTTGGACAACATACTTTTTAGATATTTTACTGCTTTCATACTTAGTGAGAAACTGATGGTTACTTTTCCAGTTGCAGGGACAGACTTTTCATAATTAACATATGTCTTTTGATGATTGTTGTTCATTTTCAAAGTGAACTTTAAGCCTTTCAACCTTAGTTTACCTCATCTGAATGGGGAACACATATGTTTAATGTCAGTAAACCAAAACTGAGTACTGTAATCCATCATCCATTTTCTGACAACTCAAGATGCTTATAAAATATATTGCTGTATAAAGTGAAATTTATTATGAAAGTAAATCTGGTTTATGACTGCATAGAAGGAAAGTGGAAATGTGTTATGTCATTTATTGGAAATGAGCTTTATTATTGAAGTCAAGTTAATTGTGTACTTTATTGTAGAAATGATCATGCTTTATTGGGGAAGATAAGCGAATCAGTTTTTCATGGAAGATGAGGGAATCAAGTATTTTATTATGGTAGGTTCAGGTGAACGTTTACTGTTTTAACAGATGTAAACATGTGCTTTGTTATAAACAGGAGTGAGCAGGTGCTTTTTTATGGAAGGGAAGTTAACTTGTGCTCTATAATGAACAGGTATTATTATTGAACAGAAGGAAAGTTAACATGAGCTTTTTATGGAAAGGAAGTGAACATTTGCTCAGTTATGGAAGTGAAATGAATAAAAAAGTGCTTTATTATTCAATAAAACTGCTCCGGTGACCTAGTGGTTAGAATGTCTGCCTTGGATGCGGGAGGTCGTGGGTTAGATCCCTGGTCGAGTCATACCAAAGACTTACAAAAATGGTACTAACAGCTGCCTTGCTTGACTCTCAGTATTAAGAGGTTAGTGTTAGGACTTGTGTCAGGATAATGTGACTGGGTGGGACATCATGCTACATGACTGCGGCATGATGCCCCAGTGCTAGACATCACTATAAACTGCCATATTGCAGACATCGTAGCGATATGACTAAAAAATTGTTAAAGCTACATTAAAAATCATAATCACATCACATTATTCAACAGAAGTGAACCATGTTCTTTTATTAGGGAACTGAAGTAAACCGTGTTATTTAATTAGGGAACTAAAGTAAATCATGTGCTTTACTTTGGAACAGAAGTGAATCAAGTACTTTTTGGAATAGAAGTGAACACATACACTTTACTGAAGGGAAGTAAACATGGAGTTAATTTTGAAAGGATGTGAACATATGCTCTGTTATGTGAGTGAAATGTTTTATTATAAACAGGAAGAGAACGTGTTTTATTGTAGAATAAATAATAAACATTTTGTTATTTCTAGAATTGACAATAAATATGTGTTTGACAGTACAGTAAATTGCTGATTATCTGGATCCTTTGGGGGTCTTAGATTTCATTTGGATATTTGGTCATCAGAATTTAAAATTTCAGGGAAAAGGCAGTGCTGTCATTGGAAGTGTATGAATTAAGTGGGTCCAATAATCGTGTTATTGTAAATGTATCTGTAAATAAGGAAATATTAACATTTTGTTGACATTCAATGTGTTTAAGAGTTGAATAGATGAATTAATAAAAATATTTTGATTTGTTAACTAATAAAGTTAATATTACAGATTTTGTGTTTGTGCTTTACACCTATCGTAGATCAATTCTGGATGTTCAGTTTTCACTAAAATCTTTTACAGCTTTCTGATGTCAAGGTGATCTGAAATGAAAATAGTGTCGATCTGATGTCAGATATGGCAACCATAGCAGCATCTTGAAAGTCTTATTATTGCTGCTCATTCTGAATGGAAAGTCGTATAAAAATGTCATTTGCACCAGAAGATATCTTACATTGTCTAGTCTGTCCATGATGAAAATGGTGCCAATCTGAAATCCTATATGGCTACCACTTTAGCTATCTTTGAATTTGATACTTTCAACAAAATGTTTTATCAGCATCGAGTTTTCATCAGAGACTTATAATATCTAGTTAGTCTTAAGTAAATATTGTACCAGTCTAATATGGCTACCACTACATCCATCTTTAAAATCTTATTGCCAATCCTCTTACATCATTGGGTTTTCACCAGAATTTCTATATTGTCTGGTTTGTTCAAATTGATAGTTATGCTGATCTGACCTCTAGTATGGCCACCATTTCTCTTGAATTGTGTCTATTTATCCTAAACGAAAATGGTACCAACTTTTATCCAATATGACTGACCTTGTGGCTAATTATAACTCTTATCCTACAAAAATATCAGAGATGTTTGTGATTTGGAATTGGAATTTTTTAACATAGCTTTAACAATTTTTCAATCATATCACTATGATGTCTGCAGAGTGGCAGTTTATAGTGATGTCTAGCACTGGGGCATCATGCCACAGACATGTAGCATGATGTCCACCCAGTCACATTAACCTGACATCAGGCCAACCAGTCCTAACACTAACCTTAATGCTGAGCGCCAAGCTAGGCAGCTGTTACTACCATTTTTGTAAGTCTTTGGTATGACTCGACCGGGGATTGAACCCACGACCTCCCCCATCTGAGGCAGATGCTCTAACCACTAGGCCACTGGAGCATTAGATGTTTGAAAACTGCAGTTAAAAAAGAACAAATGGTCTTATTTTGAATTCCTGACTTTGGTTCCTTTAAGAGACTAAAGTTTATAAATAATCTTTCAGACCATGTGGTGTGACAGCCCTAGGACAATAAAACAAGTTGAAAATGCAGATCCATGATGACTGGCAGCTTAATGTGCTAGATACAGAACCAGAAGGGTACAGCTTTGAATCGTGCTTCAATCAGACCAGATCAAAAACTATAGTGTGTTTCTGGGAAAGGCAATTGTGTACAATTGTACAACTTGATACCTCCCTTTCCCCAATTAGTGCATTACCCAATCACATTGCTGTTAGCAATTATATTCCACTCCTTTCTGAACTCAGCCGTTCCTGAAAGGATAAAAAGATGTGTCCTTGTCATGTATATGAGAAATAACTCTTCCAAGATACAATCGCAATAAGTTCAATTGCCTCCCTTTGTAACTTCTGTTCACGAAATGCATTTATACTTCTGTGGAATTGTATGTCATCCATCTGCAAAGTCAATGTTTTGGTAGCTATTTTTTTTATCATGGCATTATAATAATGCTATTTGCATGCAGTATTAATGTCATACACCAGAATAATTTTGGGAATAGCCACTTACCAGTCATCCATTATTTGTCATCTTTCATCTTGTTACCACCACCCCTTTTGGATGGATGAACGTATCAATATGGGGAAATGGGTGGATATGTTCTACAATATGGCCACCATGGCGGCTGTCTTCAGTCTTGTTATGAAAGGAAAGCTGAATCAACGTGGGTTTTCATCTGGAGACTTTATATGGTGTCTTGTTGGCCCTAATTGAAACTGGTAGCACTAAATATCTAATGTGGGTAATACAGCCATTCTGAAAATCTTGTTATTACTGCATCTGTTGACAATCTTTCCTTTTTTGAAATTATGCTCGTATCAACATGGTTTTAATTTGATTGTAAATGAAACCAGTGCCGCAAGGATATGAAATGTAGCCTCCATGTCAACCATATTGAACACTTTTGTTATCTCTACTTCTCCTTAATGGAAGGTAATATCAACATGGGATTTTCACTACAGACTTCTAATAATGCACGCAAATGAGAATGGTGCCAGTCTGACATCGAATATGGCACCCATCTTAAAACTATTTTTCCCACTATTCGTCGTTAATGTAAAGTGATATTAAAACTTGGTTTTCACCAAAGATTTATTATGTCTAGGTAAGGGGTATGTAATCTGTAATGTCCTATAAAGCAGAAATAGATCCAAGGATTTCTGATGATCATGCTGATGCCATCATTACCTGATAGGGATTGAACGTGGATCCCTCACAAGGAGAAAGAAGGAAGATAGTAAGTGTACCACTTGGTATAGAACATGAGCAGTACTCTTTTTAAGAGAAGGGCTAAGTGAATGCAAAGAGCAGATCACTCTGCTCTTTCAAAAGGGAGAGCAGCAATCTCGCTATGTATCTTGCGTTTGAGCTCTCCATCAAAATTTTATCGCCTGACCGGTAAACTCTAGGCGCCAAACACCAATTTTCCAACATTGGTCACATGTCCTCTAACACTGGTTACCAGTTAAAGTGAATGGAACACCATCATTGGTCTGACTACAGGGATTGGGTCGATATTTCCCTGTCAGTAGAGAATGGATATTGCAAAATGTTTACTAAAGTGGAGCTAAGAACAAATCTTTATTTTAACAAGAACTTGGACCCTCCCCAATTAGAACCTGGAAGACATTGGTGCTCTAGGGCAAGGACTCTGGTTACTGTTTCCTGGCATGTGCTGTTAATATCGATATAACTCTGTAACTGTCTTACGTCCATAGGGATGTTACTTTGGAGACTTCCAAAATCTTACGGGACTATAGCAAAATCCTACTATGATCAGCACCGTTGGATGTAGATATTCTCTCAGTTGAGGAAGGGGACTCATCCCTTCTGTGGCATCATAGGATTTATAGGATCGGACAATACTGGTCCCTCTTAATGGTGACTGACCTGTTTCAACCAATTACGAAGCGTACTCACATTGATATCCCCTTATGACTTTTCATGCAGATACAGCCTTGGCATTCTCCAAAGCAACCTGGATTTAACCTGTTCCTCAATTGTTTTTCGAAGCAAAGGTGGCTGAAAGACAAGCCAAAAAAAATTCCGACTTCTCCCCATCTCCAATGAGATGATGGACTCCGTGCCTATAAACCCCATCCTCTGTTGTGCTTTTCTCTTCCTATCATCCCAGTTGGCAAAAGCTTGGTATAATGTCCAACATATGATAATTTCTACGTAAATGAGTGTTCATTTTGGTTCCGGGAACGCCCTCTGCTATCACCAGACCAAAGTAGTACAGGTAATGGCTAAATGTACACACCCTTCTGCAGAAGAGAGTAGTAGATAGAGTAATAAATCAACAGGCTCTGGGTTTTATTTACATAATTTTCTGGTCTCAAGAACAACAGTAAGACTCGACTATGTAATCGACCTTTCAGCCTTTAATCAATCTTCTTCAAGAAAAACTCATTAAAATGAAGTCTACAGGTTTGGTCAGGAGTCCATAAGGCCCTCCAGCTGGAAGAACTCCATCAATCTTCACGCGAGTTTCTTGACACCCTCATCTTCCTTCAACACAGGATATACAGCAAAATTTGCTATGGGCCAGTATGTATTCTAATTTAGAGTTCTTCCGTTCGAACTTGTTTTGTTTCCCGTTGTTTTATCAGGATGATTGGGTAGTCACCGAGCTCGATCAAGATTCACATCTTCCAGTCTTAGACGACCGGTTGGTACGTAAAGTCCTCAGATTTTCCCTCCTGAAGGACTTTTCCCGTTGTTGGTCCAGCTGCATGTCGGACCTGTTCCCAAACACGAGAAATTGAATTATATCCTTTCTCAGGTTAGATGAAACAGTCACGAATAATTGTTGGCTCATCTTTATCTTTCCTGGAGGACATGTACTACGCAGTGGACATGGTCCCATTAAGGCGACTTTCTTGCGACCTCTCCAGTTCCTGTTTCAGAGAATCCGCAAGGACCATAAGTCTACTTATATCCCTTGCTATCCGACTTTTAACCACCTCCTGAGTCAGTGGCTCAATCGGGACCAGTTTTTGATAGGAGCACCGTTCCATGCAATCGACCGCCCCCCCCTTAACAATTAAATATCTGGTATATAATTTACGCTTACATAAATTTACCTAAAATAACAGCAGTCGTTATGGTTTATCGATTTCTAAGTCAATATAAAATATTTTTCAGTATTCGCATCAAGTTGAAGTAAACTAGTTGAAACAAAATAACGTTTAAGATTCAATTCCTGTAGAAATAGTCATGAAAAATTTTTCAAATTCAACGGTTTTTTCTGTTTTATTTGTTAGTCCAGTCTATATCTTGTATTTACCTTTTTAAAAAGAAATCATTAAGAGTCTAAAGCGCTCAGGCTAGTTAGAAACTAGTATGGTATTGTTGTTGTCAGTTTAGTACACACACACAAACACACACACACACACACACACATATATATATATATATATATATATATATATATATATATATATATATATATATATATAAAACGAATAGTGCAATTTTATGAGTCAGTCGGAAAATATTTAGTTGAAGTTAAAAATAAAATCACACGTATCCTTTCTGTCACTGAATTGTCTTTTCCTCTGAAATAAGTTGTGAAAATATCTTGCCTTACTGTTTATATTGCTCATACTATCGTTTAAAATAATCATAGTGGAGACACGCCTGGATAATTGTTGGCTAATCAGTGCTAACTAATAAAACATGAAAAAGCAAAGCTGTCGCGAGTACTCACCTAAGACGACACGGTTTAGTGTCAGGTGTTATTTATATTTAATTTGTATTGTGTTATTTTTTATTTGTTCTATTTCATTATATTTTATTAAAAATATAAAATTGTTTTGGACTTGACCTTGTCAACATCAAGGCATAATCGGCAGTATTATTGCTGTGACCAGCAATCTTTTTGGGGGGTGCGGAATTAATTTATTCGGATATTTTAATTCAATTGATCTTTCTTTGTAAATACAAATTGCTAAAAAAAAAAATAACAATCTTTGAAGTTGAGACTTGAAATTTTATATAAGGATTTATTCTTATTAGTGTGGTTCAACAAAAGACTGTCGATACATCACCACGACATAGGTCATCACGGGCACGTCAACACTTCCAGCGTTGAATTTAATTTTTATTTCCGCTAAACTTTATTCAGAACTTTTTTAATTAATAGGACTAGAGTCTGTAATTCTAAGATTGATTGGGAATTAATTTGCAATACCGTAAGATCTTTTTATATGTTTTACTTTATATTCTATGGAAATAAATTATTTGCTGAATTTTACAAAGCTTGTTGCTTTCTTACTGTTTTCTACTACTTATTTTAAGACCATTTTCCTTATTTTAAGAGCCTATAATTTTATATTAAGACCATAGAGTCGCAATAACATATATAAAAATGTCATCATGATAAATGCCTCACAAAGCACAAAGACCATATATATTGAACTCGGGAAGAAAACGCATTATTTCATTGGTTAGGGGAATTCCTTCGATCGAAATTAATGTTTCACAATGATCTTCCATAAAGACGTCCAAATAGTAAATAACGTATGTCATTAACTTTTTGATTGGTGTGTTTTTAATCTTGCGTCAAGATGTTAAGATACATGAGACCTAATGATGTATGTATCTATTTTAACTAGAGTGAAAATAGTTGTTAGTTGACACCCTGCAGACACCATATGCCCACAGTTGCAGATGTGGCCAAGAATCGTAAAGAAAGAGAGGGAGGTTGACGCTACGTAAAGGTAGAAGTTATCCTCGCAATTGCGGCAAATGTTGCAAATATCAGCTTGCAATTGTCGCTTTTGACCAAAATTTTATAGGATTACAAATCAAATTTTATAGACATTACATGCTGTATAACCATTGTGTATAACATTTGACAGCAAGCGCGATGCTGCATTCGACCCGTATCGTATTCGACCGAGTGATTCATACCAGTAAATGACGCATTGCGTTCACTGTTTCGGTTGATCTATTATGGCTGTTACCATCCCTGTCAAATGCGAAAATCGCTAAATCGAACTAGTAGTGTGGGATGTGACTAATACAAATACACTGTCCAAAAATAAATGCATGGGCAAACGATGTAAATAATAATAAAACAATATCAAGGTCATTAAGGTAAATAAAAGTGAAATGCTTTAACATGCTGTTCGTTGGTTCTAGTGCAGTTAACACATTTCGAATGCACACATTAAATTTCATATTTATGACAAAAAGAAATAAATCTTTCATTGACAAAAATTTATAGAATCAACAAAGATTCAAAATAAGGCTGATGTGACCTACTTCTAGTAATTGTAGCCAAGTCTCAAGGTTGCCCTTCCATGTTTTGGAGTAGTATATCTAAGTGAGAGAAAGAAAACTAAACTTGATTTTACGTCCACAACAACAATAACAACAACAATGTAAGAAAATTAGACCTATATTTCGCCATGTGTTCCTAGGAGGAGAAAAACAAACCCAAACAAAAGCGACAAAAAAGACTATATTTTTTAAAACTACTTATTGAGACTAAATTCTCAGCCAAAATGTGACTTTTATAACATGTTATAACAAATTCAGGAGAACTAAAGAAGGTAAGATCGTGCTCGACCGCTCCTACTGCCTTGCCACTTGCGCATTATCTTCAAGCCATATGAGTAACGCCTATATATATATATATATATATATATATATATATATATATATATATATATATATATATATATATATATATATATATACATACATACATACATACATACATACATACATACATACATACATACATACATACATACATACATACATACATAGACGGACGGTCATACATACATACATACATACATACATACATACATACATACATACATACATACATACATACATACATACATACATACATACATACATACATACATATGAATCAATACCGAAATTACAGTTTAATAACAACCACTGACCAATAACTGTGTAAGCATGATCCAACCTATGTTGTTCTATCTAGTTTCATTTCTAGCGATGTACGTAGACCAGTCCTAATTTTGCTGACGTGGAATGTATCCGGTGGCGGAACATTGCGTGATTCACAGTCGGGTATAAACGATGGAGTTTTTGTCTTGTCACGTGGCCAAAACCGACCAATTACACTTAATTTCATCACGGTGTACTGGATAATAAACCTCATACCAGGAGGTTGTGTGTAAAATTTACTAAATGAATGACGTAAATAAAAACAAAGTGATACTTGACAGTTAAAAGAGCCAGTGACTCGGTCAAAATTTACGTGCATCACACTTCCTTGTAATTATCACCTTACTCAAATGTAATATACAAATTGTATGCGTCCACGACATTTAGGAAACCAGGAAGTTTAACTCCAAAGTTGTACTGCTTGTCGTTTGCAGTTTAGTTGCTAAAATCAATATTTTGTTACGTTTAGTGAGCTGTTGTTATACTTTATTTTATCATTTCTCGCATTTTCGTGAAATAGGAGTGACAGTACACATATTTTTGGCTAGCCGGTCGTCCGTGCCACTTTTATTTCCGCTTAGTCATTTCTCAAGCCGTTGGAGATAAGTGAGTTAGACTGAATATACTTGTAGATCTTCACTAGATCATGTGACACTTAAAAAAATCAGAGTTTCTGCCTTTATGCCTAGGTCACACACACACAGACACACACACACACACACACACAGATATATATATATATATATATATATATATATATATATATATATATATATATATATATATATATATATATATATATATATATATATATATATATATATATATAATGTTCAGTTTTCCTTCATTCTTTCCTTTCTGATATATCAAGTTTGAACCAATACAAGAATGGCGTAAAAAGAATAAATGGCTTCCAGGGCGACTATTATGGCCAAAAGGGGATTTGGACGCCCCCAAAGACCTCTGCCCCCCGTGGATTTGGCGCCCCAAGACCTGTGGCACCCAGGGCAACTACTCGTTCCGGCCCATCCCCGTTTGCATGCTACTGGTCACTTTAATAACCTTTAAGATTGTGCCATACATTTTTGGTTTCGTTGCATGTCCGCTCAGTAAGTGTACAGTTCTGTCACTTAGGTTACATAGTTTATCGTTGTACCATTTCCAGACCTCACCAACACGGTAGCCAAAGAAAATGTCTAAAATTGCTAGTGAAATGCAAAATATATTCTTCGATGGAAAGGAATACAAAGGAAACAAGGACTATACCAGAATGATAACTTTCAGAACTCGTAAGATAAAATTTAGAAGTCGCCTAGAGGGATTGCAGATTAATAGGGTTACTCTGAGATGAAGCCACTCGTAAGTTGGCGGCAAAACTTAGAGGTAGATTCTAAGGAAAGCAAAGGATTCTAAAGGAAAAATTTTAGGGGACAGAACTTTGGGTTCTATTCGGTCCCGAGTCTTTAATAGTTGGAGACGGAATTGAGACTTTTGTCGAGACAGTTTCAAGGCTGTCCATTAAAGTTTTGGTGTAACATAACTAAATAAGTGTGTGTGTGTGTCTGTGTGTGTGTGATTTGGAGTTTTTAAACTTAGCTTAACAATTTTTCAGTCATATCGCTACGATGTCTGCAGTGTGGCAGTTTTTGTGATGTCTATCCCTGTGACTTCATTCCGCAGACATGTAGTTTCATGTCTCACTCATTCGCATTATCCTGACATCAGGCTGACCAATCCTAAAAGTAACCTCTTAATGCTGAGGCAGCCGTTCGTATCATTTTTATAAGTCTTTGGTTTGACTCGGCCGAGGTTTCGAATCCCGCATCTGAGGTGACCGGAGCGGTATAATTAACAAAGAGAAACAAAACTAAAAATAACTTTTAAGTCCACAATAACAACAACAATGTAAGAAAACTAACCTATGTCTCGCTATATGCTCCGAAAAGGAGAAACAACAAAATCTACAACAAAACAAAAACAACAAAATAATAATTTTAAAAAACAAAGCAAATGCGGTCGAAAAGACTATATATTAAACTAAATGCTACTTGAGACCAAATTTTTGGCGGAAATGTGACTTGAATAGCATTTATAACAAATTCAGAAGGGCAGATCGCACTCAATCGCTGCTCCTGCCCTCTGTCGTTCTGTATTCAGTTTCATTTCGAGCGATAAACGTAGTCCTATCCTAATTTGCTGACGTGTAATGTATCCGGTGGCGGAACTTTTCATGATTCACAGTCGGGTATATACGATTGAATTTTTGTTTTGTCTACCAAAACCGATCAATTATGCATGAAGGATCAGTCGTGTACACTTAAAAAGAAAATACTGAACCACCTTAAAAGAATTTAATTAAATTATTACATTCACGTATATGCGAGAATATTACTAAACTATTAATTTTGTAAACCTCGCAAAAGATGGCTTCCCTTGTACGTAGTAGAGTGTATATGTCAAATTATTGTGTCATTCACACACACACACACACACACACACACACACACACACACACACACACACACATACACACACACGGAGTAATTTTTATTGACCCATATTTCAAAATCGGAAAGAATCGAATGAGAAAGTTAAAAAATAGATTTTAAAATAAAGTATTAAATTGTGCTCGCTTTTTCAAAAGCGTGTCAGAAGTGGGTGGTATGCGTTAAAATATATTTGCATAAAATATATATTTAAATGAAGCAAAGGCGTTTGTGCATAACGTGTCATCAATTTTCATGCTAGGTGACTTCCTAAGTCCTGAATTCTTATAATTACGAATTGGTTACAAAACATGTATCTAATGTTAAGAAATCAGTACAGTGACTTTGTTTTAGCCAATATTTGAACATTTTGTAAACTGTGAATGATATTGTATGGTATTTAAGTACTAACGTTAGTTTACGGAATCCTAACAAGGAAACGCCATGCAGTTGTGAAGTTTTCATATTTTTGCAAAGTTTGTGATACATATATGAAATTGGGATATTTTTTTGTCATCCTTGATTGATTAAAGGAAATTATTGGCGAGTTATTAGAACTTCCAGTTGACAACGATTGTTGCCGTGAAGTCCTTAATAGAAAAGGGAAAACAAAGGACTTTGAGCCGAATCCACTTCAGTGTTTGATTCACTCAGTAAAGAGACCCCTTTGCATATAAAAGTATTTTGATAATATTTAGTTGTTAAACTATAGTTTATTCATTAGTTTTTTAAATTTTATTTGTTTATTTATTTCTATACGAACTACTATCCACTAAATAAATGTCTGGATGCGTAGGCACAGGAGTCACATAATTTTTTTATGTATTATTATGAGATACATAGATGCACAGAATGATCATGTTCAGATGTGATGAGTGTAGATAACAGTTAATCAACGTAAGAACGTAAATTCTAGTAACATCATTTTAAACATGAACAAACAATCTGAATTTCCTTCTGCTGTACTTTCATTTGAGAATCTCCAGACATATGCTATATACATGTACAAAACCAGCCCTGCAGCAAATCTAATCTTGATGAGATAAAACGATAAAGAGATCACGAAAGATCTGAATTGGAAAATTACTCAGTTTTCCTTAGACTTATTTAATTTGATTGTCGGTTTCTTCTGCGTGAATTATCCCGATAATGTGCACATACCTTAATCTTACAAGTTCAATATTCAAATAATTTATATAAGTAGCTATGATGATTAAAATATAATCTTAACAATACAAGATAAATATTCATTTGAATTAAATTTAAGTGCGTAATGATTGTCAAGAAATTTTAAATGACATTGATTGATATTAAAAAAGATCACAGGTGGATATATTCGACTCTTTTGTTATATGTACGCTAAGTTAGAAAAAGCAAACCTCGCTACAAAGAGAGCCAAGGGGAAGGCGAAACAACAACAGCTTCAACAGGAGTCAATCTTCACCTGCAGCAAGTGCAACAAAGATTGTCATGCAAGGGTCGGACTCTTCAGCCACTCGCGACGGTGCAGATAAGGCAGCAAAATAGGGAGCTACACCATCGTCTCTCGAAGACGGACGGATGCCAACAACGCTAAGTTAGAAAAAATACCTGTGAGACAATACAACCAGTATGCAACTATTGTTTTTGAGGGACAAATCATTAAGAATGTTGATAAGTTTCCAGACATTGGCAAAACTGTGAACAAGACAGGAGGAGCAGATGAGGACGCCAAAGCAAGGATTCTCAAGGCACGCCCTATCTTTATAACTCTCAGATCAGTCTGGAGGAGAAAAAAAAAGACAAAACTCAGACTGTTCAGCTCCATCGTCAAGTGAGTTGTACTTTATTGTACAGAGGCCTGGAGACAGGTAAAATCTGGAACATAAAAATCAAGGTTTTCGTCAATACTTGTCTCCGACAGATCATGTGCATTAGATGGCTAGACCGAATACCCAATCAGGAGTTATGGCGTATGACAGAACAAAAGCCCATATAAGACACCATTGTAAGCAAGTAGAAAAGGGTTGGACATGTCCTGCGGAGAGGCCAGCCAAACATCATTCGCCTAGCCCTGGATTTAAACCTTCAAGACAAATGCAGAAGAAGATGACCAGCCATTATTAGGCGAAGAATCTTGCCCACCGAACTCAAGACCATCTGCATGTCCTTCAGGAAGGCAAAACACATAGCATAAGACCATGATGAATGGAGAGATGCACTAAACGCCTTGTGTTTACAGAGGTAATAAAGAGGAATGACGAAGCTTTTTAAACCCAACACTCAGATCGATGAAACTCCACATTCAAAAAATGGAATATTCTGAGAAAACAAATGTTACTTATAGTGCAAGGCTTCTAAGCATAATAAATAGAGGTGAAATAAATAATGCAGTTGAATGTTTGCCATTTCTCATATCAAATTTGGTCAGAAAAACAAGGGAAAGTACAAACTGTGTATTTTGATTGATCAAACATTTAACATTACACACACGCGCGCGCGCGTACACACAACACAAACACATGCACAAATATATATATATATATATATATATATATACTTGCATTTAATACGATCATTGTATTTTAAGGTTATGGAATCTGCTGTGCAAAATACATTAGCTGATGAAGTAGATATGCAATCAAAATATAAGTTCAATCAACACCGTTTTATAAATCAGGTATGATAGCAATAGATGAAATCGAAAAACAATTAAAATTAGTTATCTGTAAGTATTATTGAAATAAATGAATAGCCTTACATCAAAGAGGATCGATAAATAATTGAAATAGAGAGACAATGACATGTTGTCATGTTGATTACATTTCAATGATCTAGAGATGGAAATGTATGAACGTGCTGCTGAAATAAAATGTTTTCAATATTACTGTTCTCACAAATTAACAAGCAGGAGAAAATAAAGTTTTATAAAAGACTAATCTTATTTTATGCACTAGAAAGATTAATTCATAATCTAAGACTGTAACAACGTATTATGTAACAACAAAGATAACTCGATAACGCCTGTTTAGTAATAAATTATCAGCATAAGTTTAATTGTTTTGTATTTTATTGTTTCATTTGGTTTACTTTTTGAAGAGAGTGTTGGTGATTTCGTAAGCATCATCGTACCAGAGGATGCGTCTTCTGTAGATGTGCCTTGATCAAACAAATTCCAGAACATCACCCAGTGTGGACGAGATGGGTTCTGGACAGTTGTTCCTGTGAAAAGCAATGCATAAACTTAAAAGCAGAGTATTTGCGATGGTGCAGAACGCGAAATATCGTGCCAAAGGCAATGTGCACAACAGGCCAGAAAACGGAGCCACACCGAAAATGAACACCAGGTATCTTGTACAGTTTGCTACATATTGGATAGTTAAACTGTCAAACGCATTCCTTCATGGTTATGTGTTTATCTCGAATTCATCCGCAACAGATATGAAATCATCAGTGACTAGAGCAACATATTACATTAAACTATTTTATGATGCGATGAGTAACATTACAAAAGTATTGTATAAAACAAAAGAACAGACTGTGCAAGACCAATAGTATTTACATATGATCATGAAAACATTTTAGTTCAACAAATATATCACATTTGGGAAAGAAAAAATGAGGACAATGTTTGCGATTAGAAAAAAAAAAACAAAAAAAAAAAACACGCACACAAGCTGTAAGACCATAACCATTTATCAGGGTCCCGGGTGTCCGAGTGATCTAAAGTGCTCGCTTTGGCTGCCATCTCACCTTTGTCCGCGTGGATTCGAGTTGCAGGATCGGCTAATATAGGTATGTGAGACACCTGTCAGTAGATGGCTCTTACCGGGGTTTTCCCCAAGTTCTTCCCCCACCAATTATAATGGCCGCGTTGTATGCTCTATCTTGCGCTGAGAAAAAAAAATACTAAGCCTCAAATAACCTACAATATCACTAAAAAGGAGAGTATAAAGACATAACGATTGTAATTTGAATGTATAATAGCCAAACAATTATACAATTTTTATTGATAATTTGTCCGGATACGATAAATATCTGTTTATTTACAAAATTATTATTAAATATGATCTAGTTGAATAGATACAAATCATGCCAATTAACGTCTCTAAATATATATAATGGAGAAAAAATATCATAACTGATAGTTTTATTAAAGAAGTTTAAAAAAAAGATCACATGTCTAAGATGATTAGGTTTTGAATACAACCTCAGAATGATGTAGAGACACGGAAATAGTGTACAGATATCACACCTAAATAATCGAGAGACATTAACCCATTTTAACACGTGGATATCTTTGAAATGTTAAAAAAAAATCAGTTATGCCACTAAAAGAAACATCGTATTATAATTTCTTCAACACCAGGACAAGGTTATGACCGATTCAATAAACCTAGGACATTTTGAAAAGTTTTGGAGATCTAAGTGCATTTATGCGATGTAACAGTTTTGAAGAATTTGGGAATGTATGTGTGCCCAATTAAAAGCTAGACAATCTTCACTATTACAATTTACCACTACTAATTCTTGATGCAAGTGTAAAGATATTGGGTGTTCAGTTGGCCACCACGACGTCTATCACATGATGCACATAAAGGATAACAACACGTTCCACGACAATGTTGATAATCCTCATTATAACATGATGGATTTGAAGGATAACAACATGTTCCACGACACTGTTGATAATCCTCATTCTAACATGATAGATTTGAAGGATAACAACACGTTCCACGACACTGTTGATAATCCTCATTATAGCATGATGGATTTGAAGGATAACAACACGTTCCACGACACTGTAGATAATCTTCATTATAACCTGATGGATTTGAAGGATAACAACACGTTCCACGACACTGTTGATAATCCTCATTATAACATGATAGACCTGAAGAATAGCAAAACATTCCACGACACTGTTGATAATCATCAAAGATGAAAATAAAGTTTGTAAATAAAATAAAAAGTTTGTGGCAAAAAGACATTAAAGTTAGAAATGTGCACAGATTTGATTTGATCACCTACCATAGTAAGTTAAATTTTGTCTTTCTTTTTTATAATAATTTTCCGGATATTAAAACACCCTTTAAACTTATACTAGGTAATTAAGTGTGAGAATTCGTTAACATTGTGGTGACTTATATGTTAATAAATTACTCCATAATGATGTAGTCATATTAAATCCGTAGCTGTACCTGTTATGAACAGATTAAAAAATTCATTCTGAAGTAACTGAATGTTACTGAGGACAAATGGCTTACAGCTGGCTGTCATGACTACCACCTTGTGTTAGTTCAGGAGCGATGCAAGTGTTATGTTAAATCTTTTAAATCAAATGGAAGAGTACAAAGATACAGTGGATAACAGTCTATCGTATATTGGAGTCCATTGATATCTTAAATCGTTGTATCATTTGCCATGTACCACGAACTGTACAATGTCAGTACCAATATTGTGCGCATTACCAATCGTGATCTCAAATTTAGCAGTTTGAATTCACTACCTGGTTCGATCCCATTTGTCCTAACCGAGTCAGCATACTAGATATTTTCGTATATCATAATCATAATCTCATTCCAGAAGAAACAAGTATAGCTTCCGTAAGATATATATATATATATATATATATATATATATATATATATATATATATATATATATATATATATATATATATATATATATATATATATATATATATATATATATATATATATATATATATATATATATATATATATATATATATATATATCAAGAATACAAGATCTGATTGGATGACAAAAAAAGCTGTACAGAAGCCCGGTCGCAGAACACTTCTCCTCCCCTGGCCACACTTTCAGTGATATAATACTTATCGCTATTGCTAACAACCACAGCTGGAGTTCCAAAACCAGGAAGGAAAAGGAATCATACTGGATACGCCGCCTTAGAACATTGAAACCAAGCGGTCTAAACCAAGAAGACTAGAAAATGAAAACTATGCACTAGTAGAATTTAACATTTTCTAAATCTTCTTATTATCCTTCAATTTTTACTATAAGAATAACCGGTATAGAATCAAATATCCGGGATATAATCTGCGTTACATATGTACAAAAGGTAAAAATAGATGTCGCTTTGACTTGTAGACTTTTAGGGAATTATACAACGTTTTCAGTTTCTGCAACTAGTCTATACAAGCTGGTTGTATTATAGTTTTAGCACATGTGAAGACAGCCATGTAGAGGTTTACTAACACAGCATTTTTGTGTTTATTTGTTTGTCGTATATGTTTTGTATTTGCCTTTGAAAAAGACTCATTAAGAGTCGAAAGCGCTTAGGCTAGTTAGTTACTAGTTTCGTACTGTTCGTCGTCAGTTTATTGCATATCTCTCTCTCTCTCTCTCTCTCTCTCTCTCTCTCTCTCTCTCTCTCTCTCTCTCTCTCTCTCTCTATATATATATATATATATATATATATATATATATATATATATATATGTATGTATGTATGTATGTATGTATGTATGTATGTATGTATGTATGTATGTATGTGTGCGTGCGTGCGTGCGTGCGTGTGTGTGTGTGTGATTCTTTTCAACTTAAAATTTGCATAATAACCCTTTCATTAGTTGGTATGAAATATTAGCTCCCATTTCTGATGATGTCGTTCGTAGCAGCTGAAACTCAGTCACTTATAAACGTTTAGTACGATGAGAAAATTGTAAAACCATATCCACACTGGCTTAGGTTATGCTTCCTCTTCGAATGCCTTCTTGATGATATTGATTTACTGTTAAAATACATATACAGACCTAACCAATATACATGTTCGACTCTGCTGTACCTTTTTCACGTCTTTCTCCTCTGTTTTTTTTTTCCTTTCATATTTTGAAGGTTAAACCAGCTAACCGGATCTTCCCAGAGATATCTCATTCATTTATCTAGCCATAAAGACTACACCGGCATTTACGTTATCATTTTATTATTTAATTACTGTGATCAGCTTATGTTATGGGTATAGCATGACACTATAACTTGTCATCTTCATCTATGGAGCTGATACTTCTGATTATTGTATCCATCTAAAGACGCTTGTAACGACCATTAGCACTATATGAAACAAAGTAACTGCTAGGATATACAAACTGTATAAAACATAGTGGAAAATATTTATCTAAGTTTTGTCAAATGTTGTAAAGCGCTTAGAGCTTCTAAAGATTAGGCGCTATATAAAGTCCTCGTTATTATTATTATTATTATTATTATTATTATTATTATTATTATTATTATTATTATTATTATTATTATTATTATTATTATTATTATCAATATTATTATTGTCATCATTATTATTATTATTATTATTATTATTTGTATTATTATTATTATTATTATTATTATTATTATTATTATTATTATTATTATTATTATTATTATTATTAAGATGAAGATTCGAATACTTTAACAAAAAAAAAAAAATAATAGTTCAACTCTGCTTACGACGTGTCTGTACCAAAGAAATATTTTTTGTATATAGGTTTACAAACTTTACACAATGTATCACAGTCACTGGATGGCTCTATAGTTATTATCCTATGGAATCCTACAATATAGATTTTTTTTTATTTGATAATATGCACTGTTTAATGGTGATTCGTAATTACTTTAACTGCTATGTTCCGTTTTCTATCTATGACATTATGTACATCTTAGATTACAAAAACCACCAGGAATTTTTATTTTCGTCCACTAGGATACGTTATCTATTGCTTAGGATACCATGGTTGAACACTTCGTGTCTTTAACTCATTAATATGTAACAAAATGCACAGCTCTGACCTTGACGCATCTTCGCTAGTCATGGCTCTGATGTGATAACCCTATCTACACCTTGGCGTATCGAGCAGATGTTTGTGTGCTTCAGATCTGTGAATTTCATTTGATACGGCAGCAAACGAACGCATCCAATCAAAATTAAGTTGTTCACATCTGAACACTTCTTAAATGATCGAGCCATGGGAAGCACACCATTTCAATGGACTAATAAATATGCAAATTTCCAGTGACAGTCCGGGTTTTTTTTTTGTACAAATATCTTTCACTCAAAAACACCTGTAATGGCTTCCCTCTGGTACAAAGTCATACTTTCGATGTTAAACGTCCAAAGTATCCTTTATAGGTAAATTGCCCTCGCCATTTTCGGCCCATGTACAATGCACCACGCTATTGGTTCGTTGGCATTACACACTAAGGGAGGCAACTCATGAAATCAAATAGATGTTGCCAAGACAAAGCACAAATATATCTGTTAGATCCGCCGAGGTGTAGATAGGGTTATCATATCGGAACCTTGGCCAGCGAAGATGACAATGGGTGTTACCCGTTTTTATATACTCTGTCGATATATTATTATGCTATACGGTTATTTTTATATTTTACCGGACATGAGATGTCTCTGTACCGAAAGCATACCTCTAGTAAGAATTGTCTTTAATGCCATGTTTGGTGAAACCAGTGATATAAATATCCTTGCAACCTATATGTATGACTCTGCTTTACAGATGCTAAGCTATTTACCTGGTGGTAAAGGTTAGCCTGTGGAAAGCATTTGTTGTGTTCGTTAAAAAAAGTACATAATAAGCAATTATAATCAATTGTAATAAATTCAAACACTATTTTCTCTACCAAAAAAAAAATAGAAATGGTTCATGGCTCACCAATTGTTTACCAGAAAAAGTTGCTTTTTTTTTTAAAAGCATGAATGTAGGCAATTGTAAGAGTAGAGTTTAATGTTGTCTAATAAATGGTGTTGATGCCTCTGTTTATTTCTATTACTTGTCTGCAGCTTAAAACTTCTATTTCTGTTTTTAGATATGTTTGATTTTTGATTGTCTGGACAGTCGTCCAAAGATAATAAATAAATGTACCCAAAAATGTTGCATGCAACAGTCGTAAACCAGACGTTTAAGTAAATGTAAGAAGAATATATACTTTAAAGAGTCATTGTCAGTGTATAATTCAAAGTGGAGAGATTGGAGATTATACCTGTAGTGCAAAGATTAATCAGCCCACAAGAGGAAAGAAAGAGTACATGATGTTATTTACTTACTCTTATTAGTGGATGTGCCGTCTCTAGTGAAGTAGTCTTTATACATCACTCACATAATGACATAATTGTTCGCAACGGTTTCAAGATTTATTAAATCATTTCCATTTCTCGTGTGTCTCCTTTTTACTACTCACTATTCTCGTCTTCAGGATCTTGTTTGTTTCACAGGGAGAAGACTTGTTTGTAAAACATGACCGCTGTATCACCTCCCTTAAAATGGTGTTGTTAGCAGAGAACACTTGGTTGTAAAACATGACCTTTTCATCCCTTCCATTCAAATGTTGCTATATATAAACAACTTCATCTAAGAGTATTTCCCTCATTTTAAATATTTCCTCTGAAAATTTAGTAAACATCATATTGTTTTTTTTGGGGGGGTGACATTCTGACGGTTTCGCCAATTTTAAATCTCGTCTTAATAATATATCGGTGTCGAGTAACCTAAAAGTCGAATCTAAACTTTTTAATGTTTTCTTCTTGCCTGCTTCAACTAATCTAACTGTATCTTTTCAGATCTTCACTCTTTCAAGATTTTTTAAAAAGTTTTTTTGTTGGTCATTCCCTTTTCCTTCCTTTAGCTATTTTTGCCCCTATGTATTTGAAAGAGTTTTCTTCTTACATAATACTGTTAAGTCGGTTTGTATCCCTCGTGGTATTTTTCATATATCTTCATATCTCCAGTGTCTGCCTGCTACAGGTCAAACCCGTTACTGTCATACAACCAACTGTATGGACATATTCTCTTGCTTAAATGGTAATCTGTCAGTAGAGAATTCAGTTAACCAATCTTTCAGTTTAGTGTAATTTATTTTCATTTTGTACCATCAAATTTGATTCCATAACCACTTGATATCCGCGTAAGCAACTTGTCTTTTATGATCGTAGTAAAGATGTATAAAATAATATTCTTTATTGTGAAATATAAACTTTCAGCGAATATTCCATGTTTGACAAACTGTCTTTAGTTTTTATGAGCAAGACGACAGCCTGAAAACTGGTACTTTTATTTTCGGAGATTTCAATCGTCCCTTGAATGCTTTCAAACGTATGCATGGTTCCAGATTTGTGTCAAATGTTATCATTATTATGGCAGATTGAAACAAAGCTATTACATCTACTTAGTCACCATGTATCATTTAAAATTGTTTTCATCCTTTATACATTTCTGACATGTTGAACGATAGTGAACTTACCTCATACAAAAAATTTTAAAGTTCTAAATAATGTGTATCTTCAGAGATCAAAGACGTAACTTGTTCCTTTATCCGACTTAAATTCTGTAACCTCTATACTAGGTCGTTGCTACCTATAACAATAAATCTGCGTCTACTCTGACACATTGAAAATATTTTTTTACGTTTAGCATCAAGAAATGTATCGTCCACCCTTTCCGAATTATTCCTTCAGCACAACTGTAACCTCATTTTTCCTTCGTCAAAACCTGGCAAAACGTGTAATGGTCGGCTATTAAAGTTTTTCAAATGTAGGCCAAAACATGTTTAGAGGTAGAATCCCAGAGAAGAGGGGAAAGACCAAGCGGCCGGAACTACCGAGCCCCTATGTACGTGTACCTACGTATCGACGCACACAAAAAGGGGGTATACAAATATACAGGTAGTAATTTTCTTGTAGCATGAATTAATAAATACTAGTTTTCTATATCAGCTTTTACCCAGTCCAAATTTTTGTAACAATGACTTGGTATTTTTTTAATTTATATTAAAATATTCTCTTTTTTTAAATGTTTATTACCATTAGTTACATGTTTCTTGTACTCTGACATATTTCTCTTTGGTTTTCACACCCTAACCACGTGCACGTAATTCATTCTTAACGGATCATCTAAAAAAAACAAAAAGTCAACCACAAAATTGGTCGTAAATTGGATGAATTACTTAAGGAATATTTATCTAGGAACCCTCAATATAAATGCAAATCGATACAGTATGGAAAAAAAAGAGTTTGTGTAGAAAAAAAATCGTGGTGAATGCACAACATTTCTCTTTCTGTACAAAGTTGAAAAATTTTAAGGAAAAAATTTGAAGGCGAGAAAATACATATATTCTATTAAAATGCATCTAGTACGAAGAAAGTTTGAGAATATTGATCATTGGCAATTTAAATCTAGAAAATTAATACAAAATAAAATATCTGGCTGACGAAATTTAACCTAAATTAAAAAGTCATTGTACATTTTACCAATGAAAATAAAAATATATTGCAGTTCCTCGAAAAGTAATCTATTTATTTCTTGTTTGTAAATTTATAAGCAAAAAAATAATCAAATATTAAATCTCTGTGTCGAAATTTAATGGGTGTTATTTTAATCTTATTTCACTTACACATTTTTCTTTTCCTAATTATTTATCACTTGATACTGCTTTTGTTTCTAGATATTCACTCATCTTGAATACTTTTACCAGTATTTCATTGAATGTATCAGATTTCTGCCCACCCCCTACCCCAAAAATAAGTAAGTAAATATAAAGAAAATATGATGGATGGAAAATACTGAAAAAAATCCTTGTATTTGGAAAATATACTTAACATTATTCAAATCAAAACACGTTTCGGATCGTTTAATTGAAAACTATATGCTTGTAACAACATAGTGAAACGGGCACTGACTGGAATTCACTGTTGTAGCGTGACCACGTGCTAGAGTTGAATGAATGCCAGTGCGTGCGCAGATTGATTTTGAATTCTGGGATATGTTCATGGACTTCAGTGGTCGCCATGATGAAAATTCTAAATTGCGAGGAAATAGTGAAACTTCGTTCAAACACTACGGCTTAAATAGTAGCCCTATACGATCTTTGGTAAACAAATACCAATGTCAAAACATTCATGTAACAAACTATGAGTCTATGGTTCACGCCGAACCGCAGATATTCAATATTTTTGAGAAAAGCCATCTTGTGGTCCTTCTAATTAGCATATTTGGGGTCATCAAGATGAGCAAGGTATCTTTTCGGGCTCGGGCGCTGGACGCCACGAAGCCAATGGCAATTTACAAGGCTGAAGAAATTCCTGACTTGCCGGATTTTGCAGCTATTAACCGATCTGTGCCGCAAATGCCTACTGGAATGGAAAAAGAGGAAGAAACGGTACGTTTGTGTTGTATTTTGAATTCGTGCATTGATTGGCCGCCATATTGGATTTGGCGCGATTTGCGTAGATTATAGTATCACTCATTTCTACCCTTATTTGCATTAAACCACTGAAATGACGGGTTACAGTGGTTGAGAAAATTTTCACTATGTGCAAATAAGCAAAATTTGTGATTGTTATGTTGAATTTAAAATTTATTTGGGAAAGGGTCACGTGATTAAGGGGGGATTACCCACTATTTATGGAAACCATGTGGTATATGTCAGATTGTTTACACTAGCATGTATGTTATTAAGTTAATCTGGTTGTCAGGCAACCAGATATTTGTCACTGCATTACAAAAAAAAAAAAAATAAAAAAATAAAAACTTAAAAGATTGGAATCCACTCTCTAAATTGTTATATTGATGTATTTCAATATAGTAATTTCATCCTACCAACATCAGTGTGACCTAATTTTAACTTGTACATATTCTTTAGTCATAATATACCTTGTCATATCTTTGCACCTCTCCTCTGCCGTTTAAAAAAGAAGCCTATGAGTTTTAAAAATATATACAGAAATTAGTTGATTTATAATTTCTATATTCATTTTGACAGGAGAGCCTTAACAAGGTATCATCTGTGTTTCCTACCAAACAAAAATTTCAGTGTAAAAGTGACCCTGCTTGCTGGTCACTTCTGGGTGCATAGAAACACCGAAATGCATGAACACAATGTAAACACCAAAATGACTACAAAATGCACTTCAATTATATCGTATATACTATAGCGTATATTGGTTGTTTATGTATATTTCATATTTGTTAAATTTTATAATATTATATAATAAATTTTCTGCAAGTGATACAACCTGAACTTAAAAAGAAGCTGGAAACTACAATTTTTGGTGACAGTTTGGAAAGTAAAAAAATAATATTAACAGCATGTATTGCAATTTATACAAGAGTTCAATGCTTCAGCTATTTATAATAAACATATTAATATTAATTTATTATGTTGATTATATATTGTGGCTATCAATAAATGCATTATTTAATGAATTTAGCTTCAGGATATGTTGAGTTTTGCGCAATGGCTATATAATTTAATCATGAATTATGCGTGATAATGGTCTAAATGCAAACGAGCCTGCAATAATGGTGTGTCAAATTATTTCCATCTTTTGTTTGCTGTTTTTGCTTTAAGACCTATTCTGTTATTGGAAAAAGTATGGTATACTGGATAGTGGCAGAAATGGGTTTAATACACAAAGACAAATTTTGGAACATATATGAGAGAATGATTTTTCTTCATAAAACACACAAACATTTCAACACAATTAAAGTCACAAGCTAGAACACAGTTTCAACATTCTTTACTATCCAGGTTTTTTATATCTAGTGATCTAAACTAGGAAAACAAAAGTGAATATTTATTTATGCATAATTATATAATTCAGTGTTTACGGCTGTTAGTCTAGAATTACATGCGACATTGTACTGTTAACTTTATTTGACAGCCATGATGTGAAATGTGTAAGGTAGTGTAAGGTATATGTGTAGAATTTGTTATATGCATTTCACATATTATCACTAATTATTGCTATTATTAGCACGATTCAGAATAGTTACATATTCCATATTGATTTCATTTACTGGTGTCTATACAAATATAGTAGCTAATAATAGTACATAATACACATAAGGTTGGCTAACGTATGCTTTCAAGCTAAACTGTTGGAGGAAGAGTTTGGGAAATCCGATAGTTGCACAAATATGGTTAATACACAAAGGCAAGAAGTGCATCCATTTCAATGTATTATATCCACGATTTCTGACTCTGTCTGATGATGTCACATATTTACTGTCTGTAATAATGAAGCATCAGAATTTTGGGAAGTTTTTCGCTTTGTTGGATAGTTTGTTTTACCTAGTCAGCCTTCAAGATGTGAAATTGTCTGTGACTGTCAATGAGTCGGTATTCACCAGTCATACTTATTGCATTCTGCAAGTCTTTAAACTGTCTGTCCTCCAAGTCATTTAAATGAGACCAATTCTGTTTGAGGCTCTGATTTCCACTTTACAATCTGCTTTAACATGTGGTTAACGGACTCACAGTTGATGTCAGTCCGTCTGTTCTCAATCAAGTCAAGTCTGTAGGTCTATTTACCTTGGTCACCAGCTGATTTTTCGTTCTATACTGAAAGTAGTCAAAAAATGTTGGAAAGACTTTCCGAAAAAAAGACTAGAAAGTTATCAAATTTTGCTTCAAAACAAATTATATCTTTAGCTGCCTTAATTCCTTTATATCTATATATATTTTCCAAAATAAGATTTCAATCCTTTTTGTCAACAGCGTCGTCTTAAGTCTGTGCATATTGTTTTCACAAAGTTGTCTGGTACATAAGACATCAATAGAATTTGGAAATGCGGTCGTTATGGCTTTGACCATTGCCGTTTCAACATCAGTTCCAGTCAAAAGTTTAGTCAAATTTATGTCTTCATGTTCATCTTCAAATGATGCAAAAAGTGGCAGTAACTCTCAAAGTCGCTGTTGTCGTGCACAAAGACTGGTCCTTTAAAAATTGGTGATTGTCCTGAACGCTATCTAATCACAGAAAGTTGTTTTTAAGAAATCAGTCCCATGCATATCAAAGAAGTTAAATATTTTATCCACTCCTAAAATAGTTGTCCACTGCAGCACAGTCTTTATGTCAGTTAGCTGTTCATCGTCATACAGTAAAATGCATGAAGTTTTTCTATCAGTGCATATCAGTTTTTATGAAAGGATGGCTTTGTGTAATCATATTTTCAAGTTGCTGAATATAATTCGCGCCAGTTTTTTATGTCCTGTGGCATGTCCCTTAGATTTTTCATACTTCTTTTTGTCACTTAATTTCTGCATTCCAATCTGTCACGTCACCTTGTCATGTTTTTTCTTAAGCTTTTCATAGATAATTTGTAGTTTGTTTGTGGGACATGTCCTTTATTTCTGTCATTACAAAGTCTGGAGTCCGTAAATATTCTGATACTGGATCTTTTAAATTTCGGGGGGAGGGGGCTTGACCAGGAAATGTGTCACTGTATTCTATTACAGCAAGTTGACTGGTTAATCCCCCTTCCCTTAACCAAGAAACTCTTTTCTTATCCAACTGATCGACTTTTAGCGAAGTATACAAACCACAAAAACTCTGATTCTGATTGAAGGTCCATAGGTATATACTTCCACTCCATATGCCCATGTTCTCCTTCAACTCTGGAATGATTACAGAATTGACCTTTGTAAAAGTATGTTTTCTTGAGATCACCATTTACACATAATAAATAATAGGATTTAGTAATGAAACCAAAGTTGGTTCCAACTACCGCAAAAAACAAAAACTACTTTTTGATTTTTTGGTGCGATTTATTATATTGGATCTGTTGTCAATATTAAATATACATTTTCATTTTTACCTTGTGGGAATTTTTCTAAGGAACTTTATGAAGATAAAAAAAAAGATGAACTACTTTGCTAATATCTAAGAATTTCCCCCAATTCTAGTCTATCTTTAGCAGGATTGTCCTTATACCCATCTTCTGTATGGTTTCCGTTATCGTCTTGAGCGTAGTGTTTTTTCTTCAGTTCTGTCAACATCAGCTCTGCTGCTCTAAGGATTGTTACTAGTTTGATTGAGATTTGCTGATGAGATTGATATCTCAAATTCTCCGTTCTTGTTGGACGAGTTAGAATTATTTAAATTTACTACATCTATTTCAGATTGCAATTTAAGAATTTTAACAAAAATGATTGGGCATAAAAGACATGAATGTCTGGAAGTAACATCTGACTCCATATGATGCAAATTTCTAAATTGGAAACTTACACCTCTACCCTGTACTATTCTAGTGTACATTTCTGAGAACATCTCTGGATGCAGTTGGGGCAGATAATATGACCTTATTGGCATGATTATTATTGCACACATGTGTGCCATTTCAGAATATGAATTGATGACAACTGCATTACAGACAAGTTATGAATAACTGCTTGTTACAATAATATTATCTGAAAACAAGTCATGTAAGTTATAATCACTGTTTTCATTGTAAGTTGTTTTATTCAAAATCATTTAAGTTGTTTTATTCAAAATCATTTCAATAGCTGTCATCAACCTCAATTGTTTGTTTCAGAGCTTTAAATGGCTTGGGATAATGCTCTATACAAATTGTTGCCATCTTCAACTACAGACATTGGTATCTTTCATGTTTCTTTCACCCGAATAGAACATTCTAATTAAAACATTAAAACATGTATGCAAATGATGCCATTGACAAATAAGTGAATATATACGGGTATTGAAGAAAATCTGTCATAAAAATAAAATTGCGTGGTTTATTTTTGTCGTATTCTTCTTATTATTATTGAACAATTGATATGGAAAAATTACATATTCCTGGCTAAAATTTTGTTCTGCTGTAAATTACAAAAAAAAATATGGATATGATTACATGTGCCATTTTTGCATGTATCTTTGTATTTAGATCATTAAAATAATTGTCCGTGCATAAGTCTTGATAATTAAGTTTATACTGTAGGGCAATTAAAATTGATGATTCACAAAGTTCATACATCCCAGCATTATTCATTAATACTATGTGTTTATTAGCAGTAGATTAACTGTTACACTTATGTCAAAATTTTCGCAAATTGCAGTTTCCAGCTATGGTATATACAATATAAATGAAGTGTGTTTCGGTATTTATATTGTATTTTGGTGTTTCTATGCAGGGGTCATTTCCATTTGCTGGACAAGGTCATTTTCAACAAACATGGATACACAACTACACATATTTATATAGAAGGTGACTATTATGTCATCTGCTTCAGATTCTTACATTTTCAATCAGGCACAGGAAAAAAATAACTTCAAATTTGCCATTCACCTGGTGTTTACAAATATAATTTCTGTTTACATACTGTAATGGTCTAAACTCTCAACTATAAAACATAGTAATTTAAGGTAATTTAGCGAAGAATATGAATAGAAGAATATGAATATGATGTCCTTCGCTGTGCTGTCCAATAAAAATAGACTTGCCCAAAGTGTATGCAGTATGGCATCATATTGTAGTGTAAAGCCCGTTAAGCATGAAACATGCAGTTGATTTTTATGTTAGGCCCACTATGGTCACAGTCAGGGTAGAAAGTGTAAAACATTAAATGAATTGACTAAGTTATGTGCCTTTTTCATCTCATTTGTGCATTTAGTTTTTTAAATCGGTAATGAGATAGAAACAAATGAAGAGGTATATTCAGACCATGTCCACCTTTAAACCCATAAACTAACCATATTTAACCTACTGTATTTTATGTAATTTTTCATATATGAAAAACGTATATGAAAAAAAAATTATTTTAGTGTGTGAAAAAATGTCCAATAAATAATTATCATTTGGTGGTGCTGACCATTTGTGAAAAAATAAAGGGATCATGCTAAAACAAGTTCTACATTACACACGCTACTCGACAATGCAAGGGTAAAAACATACAAAGTAAACATATTTTCAGTGAAATAAATCAAAAGTACTTTTGTTATTAGCAAATGAGAGAATTGTTAAGTGTGCAAGCTTGTCTGCATTTAGAACATATGTACCTGTTATGTTGTGCAAAATGATCAAGATGGTTTGAACATGTATAAGTTATGCTTATATTTATTGGTAAATTGTATGCAATGATACTACCCCACATCATAAGAAAATTAAGTGCAAGTTGTATTTTAACAGCAACAATAATCTCATTGTCAAATTGTAAAAAAAAAAAAGAAAGAACTTGAAATCAATTAAGTTATGTGTGTGTGTGTTCTTAAGTTATGTGTGTGTGTGTGTACGCATGCCAGAGAAATCAAATAAAATATTTTTAGTGTACAAGACAATATTCAGTGTAGTTTTTATTTGTAGCTTTTGCAAAGAGAAAAAAAAAGACTACAAGTGGGATAATATTCCATTGGGAATAAAGACTGCTAAATCAACAGTTCATTCCTGTTTAACCCTTTCATCACTAAGTAACTTTGTAGGCATTGAGTCCTCAACACTAACTAACTTTGGAGTTGTAAAGCAAAATGACTTGTGGACTTTGAAACAACATAACTATGCCAATGTTAAAGATATCTGGCTGGATTAGGTGTCAAAATCAAGGTTAAAAATCAAATTTTATGACTAATTCATTAAATTGTGCATATCTATTACAATTGTTAAAATGCAGGTACAAACAGGTAACACAACAGGTAAAATACAAGTAATTATTTTATTACTTAGTAAGTTCTCAAAACTTGTTCAATTGACCCTAGATGTACTAGTGAATGATCACAGCAACACAAATCTCTTTCATGGTGCCCATAATATATAAGACTCTATAAAATGAACCAAAATTATCTCCAAGGTGAGATCTGTCTACACACCTATATCACCTCTACCAATTTGATCGTCACATTGAAGTTCCTTTAACAATTTTTCCAAAAACTTCATCTGAATAGAATATTTGAAAATATTTTGAAGCTTTTTGAGCCATCTAACACTCGGATGTGCCCAATTCTGTCAGAAAACTGAAACAAATCTCTTTGGTTTTCCAGCTTCGTCCAAACAAAGTCACGTGGAGCGTACAATTCCTCTGGTTCAAAACCTTTAAAGTCCTCCTCATTGTCATCACTGTCACCCACAAGTGCATTCCATTGTCTCTCCAGACATCTCTCATTTTCATCCAAATTTACCAGGTTGAAATTATTCAAATCCTCCAATAACTCTCTTTGAAATTTCTTAAAACGCCACTATTTTGGATACAAATTTCAGCATTCAGAAAACACGTTAAAAGTTCCTGCTTTGTTTAATATTTTAGTTGTATACAAGGTAAACTCACAAGATCATCCAAATATAACATCTACATTATAAGATGGAAGTTATTAAAGGTACCCAGAAAGTTATTTAGTCCTGTACTATATAAAGAACACTGCCCCAGACTGAAAATTACATCCATAGTGTCTACTGACTTACTTCCCCATGACTGTTTTTTCAGTCTGCAGTGATGGAAGGGTTAAATTATGATGTACATTGTCACAACAACCACTGGGCAATAGTGTTATTTACTTGCTAATTAAACAGGCTTAGGGCTTTGTTTGGTTGAAGCCAGATTGAGGACAAGAATCCACTGAAGAAGTCAAATTATCCAGGTTACCAGTAGGGAAATGAGGCTCTCTTTAGGAAAGTGAATATTTGTCAATATGCTATTGAAGTTGTCCGTATAGCAGATGCTATCAGGACAAGGGATCATATGTATTATTTGTTATTCAAACTCTCCAATAAAAATAATATACCACTCCCTTGATAACTCGAGGACATTGGGGTCCAAAAACATCGACCGCGATATAAGCGAGGGAACGAGTTATCGAGGGACCTATAACAAACAACAAATATAACAATTGGATTGACACATAGAGAAAAGGGGGTGGGGTGGCTTGGCATGTTGAATACTCAATTAATAATCGCACTAAGATTAACAGTGGATAAATATCTTTTCATATCGGTGTACTTTGTTTAGTTTTTCCTCACAGAGTAACATTAATTTCAGGATAACTTATAGTATATTGAGGAAATCATGTAAACATTATTCCTCCTGGTTTTCGTTTGCTTAGCACATGTACTTCACACGTGTATTAGTCACTTATTTTTGTGGTGAATGGTATACATTCTACTTTTATTGTTTGATCCAAAGTAGACTTTTTTTTAAATAAAAAAGATCGACACTTCGAAAAAACAAAGTTGATCGAACGATGTGTAGATTTTTTTGCGGCAGAAGTAAAATGGAAGAAAAAAATTCACAAGGTTTAACCATTACCAACATGAATTTAATGGGTCTAAAAATTAAAAACGACATAAATTAGAACACGATAACACTTGCGGTTTGTGACACATTTGAGAAATATCACTTAACATTTTGAAAAAAATGTAAATTTCACAATATGGATTCTATCTTTATAGGCAATACCATATTTTACGCCGTATAAGTCGCTCCTGCGTATCAGTCGCTCCTCCACACTTACCATAATCACGTCTTTAATACCGCCGGCCATTGCATGTGACTTGGTAATTTCCAACTTCGTGTACGAAATATTTTACAATTGTTTAAGAGTTATATAAAAGTCAATATTACAATAGACTTTGACTTTGCCTTGAGTCGTATTTGAATTGTTGAAAGTCCATGACCTGCAGCACGCTGTTCCACAATCCATTTTCATAGATTCTCCTCGAGAACTGGCCAACTTGCTTTGCCACAACGCTATCCCTTCTTGGTTTGTTGACCTTAACTCATCTTCTTTATTTACGCCAGTCACGCACAATCTTCTCGCTTACGTTGAATTTTCTTTCTGCTGCACGATTTTCGTTTTCTTTCGCAAATGCTACGACGTTTAACTTAAATTCTGTATCATATTTTGTCTAATTGTTGGTGCCATGATAAATGGCACGAATTTAATTTAAAACAAAACTTATTGACATGCGCTAATATAATAATTTTAAATCATACGTTATTGTGAAACTATATTTTATTAATGCTCGGTTGTATGAAATGAACAGTACATATTTATATATTGGTCATTTCCACAACCCAATCATACTTCAAAGGCACTTTATATGTTACAGTGATTTTAATACCTTAACAAAGACATGGCCAATTCACCTAACAATTGAAACTGTTCACCAGCCTTCCAGTTATTTTTTTATTATTATTTACTGGTACTTTGAAGTTCTCTCCATGAAGCCAGTCTTGGCTTAATCCAGAGTTTAAAACTAGAGCAGTCATCAGAGGAAATATTCCTGCTGTTTTTTTTTTTTTTATAACAAGCCATTGTGAAACAAACCAAAAAAATGTTTGTGTGTGTTTTTATAAACTACTATTAAAGTAAATTATGAAATGCTAACAGAGGTCTCAGAAACGCTTTACAGGGACATAATTCCTTGTTTAAAATAACAAAATAATCCCAGTTCTGCATTCTGTATTTATTGGAGTACATCAAAAGAACATGATGCAATAGCTGGGTGGCAAGTTCAAAGGACTTTGACTAGCAGCTTGTGTGGGAAAATGTGCTGATATTTACAACTGAATTTAGAGACAGAAAGATTCTAAGATGTACATGCCTAATAATAAAGGAAATACAATGGCAATCGTTATTTCAATATTTTTTTTTATTTATTAATAACAAATTTTAACACATATATAGCTAAATATTATTTGACTATTTAATTTGATAATCTTATAGACTAATACGTGTACCGTATGTAAGTTTCCAGCAGTTGGCTTGCCCGTATACTGTCAGATGCATTTCGCTAAAGCACAGCATCACTGCCTATCAGTCACAGTTGTTAAAAAAATTTATTTATTGTTTAAGTCGCTCCTGCATATGTCACATCATTTTTAACATTTTCATCACGGCAGACCGCTTAACCATTCCAGGGAAACTATCCGTCAGCACTATGGACCGACTTTTCAATCTGAGGCAGTGTTCTTCTTTAACATTGTAGTACCCGACTAAATATCTTTCGGGATACTTCTAATAACTTCCATCTGGTAATGTAGATGTTATATTTGGATGATCTCGTGAGTTTACCTTGTATACAACTAGAAAAAATGAACAAACAAAAGAACTTTTAACTTGTTTTCCGAATGCTGAAATTTGTATCCAAAATGGCGGCGTTTGAGGGAATTTTAGAGGAGAGTTTTCGGAGGATTTAAATAATTTTGACCTGGTAAATTTGGATGAAAATGAGAGAAGACGTATGGAGAGAAAATTGAATGCACTTGTGGGTGACAGTGATGACGCTGAAGATGACTTTGAAGGTTTTGAACCAGAGAAATTGTACGTTCCACGTGGTTGTTTTTTTGGACAAAGCCCGAAAACCAAAGAAATTTGTTTCAGTTTTCTGACAGAGTTGGGCACACCCAAGAGTTAGATGGCTCCAGGAAAGCTTCGGATTATTTTCAAATATTCTATTCAGATGAAGTTTTTGGAAAAATTGTCCGTTTAACAAACTCAATTGTGACAATCAAACGTGGCAGAGACAATAATAGGTGTGTGGACAGATGTCACCTTGGAGATCATTTTGGTTCATTTTATAGAATTTTATATATTATGGACACCATGAAAGAAAGACTTGTGTTGCTACTGTGATTATTCACTAGTACATCTAGGGTAATTGAACAAGTTTTGAGAACTTTCTAAGTTTTCTAAGAGGTAATAAAATAATTACTTGTATTTTACCTGTTGTGTTACCTGTTTGTACCTGCATTTTAACAGTTGTAATAGATATGCATATTTTTATTGAATTAGTCATAAAATTTGATTTTTAATCTTGATTTTGACACCTAATTCAGCCAGATATCTTTAACATTGGCAAAGTTATGTTGTTTCAAAGTCCACAAGTCATTTTGCTTTACAACTCCAAAGTTACTTAGTGCAGAGGACTCTATGCCTACAAAGTTACTTAGTGATGAAAGTGTTAAAACGAAAAAAAAGTAGTGACTTATACCTCGGAAAATAGGGCAATCACCATTTTCGATGTTAAAAACGAACTATGTATCAAAGTTAAATTTGCCAACTTACAATTTCTTATCATGACTTTTTTCATGTTTAACACATTTTAAAATGTATTTTCCTTGGAAACAAAATCGGGAGCCATGACGGACACCATGTTATAAGCGGGTTCGCGAGTTATAGAGGGAGTGGTGTAGTGAGTATATCATAGAATAGATTTGCAATGAAATGTTAATTATATCCAAAACAGAACAAGCTTTTAAAAATTGATTTAACGATGTTTGTATGACTAATGAAACTATAAGACAAGTTGACCTACGAATGGTCTGTGGTCTTCTATAAAACGCTATACACTCTATGAGAGAAAGGCTTAATACAGTGATATGTATGAAAAATTATGATACATTTAAATAATAATATTGATAAATGAATTGTGTACAAAATATTAATTGGTATGAAAAAAATACATAAAATATGTTATTTAAAATTGGTATATTGTGTTGATAAGATGAGATTAGGTTATTGAGACTAACTTGAAAAGAATAACTTTTTTGTTGATAAAAGGATTAACATGTTGCCTAAAAAAACAACATTGTATAATGAAGTAGGGGCCAAATTTTCAGGAATATCTTGTACATTGGCAACCCATGTAGAAACTTTTCCACAAATTAAAGTCAAGTTGTTTTACTTACTTTTTCCCAGTTGATTGTGACACAATCAAATCGTCATGTTTTCAGGTTTCATTAACCCTTTCATCACTATGTAACTTTGCAGGCATAGAGTCCTCAACACTAAATAATTTGGGAGTTGTAAAGCAAAATGACTTGTGGACTTTGAAACAACACCAATTTTTTTCCAATATTGCCATGTGAAATATTTTTTTTGTGACAACATTGTTTGCTGCTTGATCTTGTATACAATCTTGTTTGGAGTTAAGAAATTCAAATGCACTGTGAAAGGAAGTTGCAGACTTGGATATAAAGTTCCTGGACCCTTAACTGACAGCACAGCTTGCTGATTTTTACAGAATGGGCTACTTGCAAAAAAATTCTCAGAGGGGGGGGGCTTTTTTGTTCCATTAAGCTGAAATTTGGCAGTTCTCAATAAAATTACATGCAGAAATAAAACTAATGCATAAAGCTTAAAATAAATGATTTACTTACCAATTTCCTTTTCTTGCAATGAATAATCCATAAAATCCATTATGAATTCACACTGAATAATTTAACACTGTCAGCACATGAAATTAATTATATTTTATGTACACTGAAATTCCACTTCGCGGTGAATACTCCGTCAGAGTCTGTCAAGTAAAAATTTACTAATGGATAATTCTTGTAATTTTCATCATTTTCGGAATCAAATATTTTCACTATTTCTCCTGCTATCAAGTCAAATTTTTTCCCTTTGTTCAGCGATATTCATCCCATCTATGTAAATTACAATTTTATTGGTTAAACTTTCACCATAATTGGGAAATGGCTTGAAATTAACCAATGGTTTGCACTGATTTAACTTCTCATTCGGGATACAGGCATAGGCTAAAACTGCCACTGGACTAGACTGTGCTTGGGGTACAAGCTAAGTAAACCAACTCATGTTATCATGGCACTTTGGGAGATGAGAGAGGTAAGATGAGTTATATTGTCGGCAGGGGTTAAAGAGTTGATTGACATCTGGTTGTGTAGGCTGTGATACATTCAGATAGTCATTTTACAGGACTAGCTACAATGGACCAACCTTTCCAGGATGAAGAATGACAAAAATTTACGAAATGAAGGCTACTTTTTTAAAAAAAATGTATTCCGAAAGTTTTTCTGAAACATCAAAGAGATCTGATTACCATCAGAGCACCAATTGTTATGTATAAATGCTAAGCATTCTTGTCATCGTTCTACAATTTTTTGATGTTGCTTCCAGAATAACAAATAGGCATTTTTTTATCATCCAGAGCATTTCTTTAGCTGCAACACATGTATCCTTCATCAAAGCAAGCTAATATCTCCAATAAAAATAAAACATTTTTTGTCAAAGGAAGTTGGCATCAAACTACAATGGAATCTGATGGATTGCATTTTTCAAAGCGACTGGAAGACATTTATTCTACAGTCAGCATTTCCTCTTTGCCAAAAAATACATTTATACTTGCAGTTTTTACCAACTGCAGCATAAAATGCAAATTAAAATTAGTCTTTTGAAACTATAGGTCTCTGGCCATCAGGTTACTTTTAATTTGTTCACATTTTACAGCCTCATTTCTTGGGTAGCCTCAGCAACATAGCTGACCTCCGTTGATCAATATCTATGCCAGTGTAAGTACATGTAGCATGTACACAACTATAACCATGTGCTGTGACTACTATATAGTAGTGAGCTGTTTTAGTGACACATGTCAGTTTGGGATATTTATAAAATTGGATCTACACATGAATTAATGGATTGTCATTTACTTGTACAGCACTTAACCAATTATAAACTGTACTACACAAATGTAAGTTGTCAATATACAAGAGCATTTAAGTCTTGTCTTCATTTAATCAAAAGTATGTATTTATCTCTCCCTCTCCTGCCCCCATCTTTGGTACATGCATCTTTTTCTATAGTTAACAGAGCATGTTGGTTATATACCACATTTAGTTATAACATGGTCAGGTTCTGTGGACTCCAGCTACCTTGTTATTGCAAGGTCAAGCTGTATTATTATTATTATTATTATTATTATTATTATTATTATTATTATTATTATTATTATTATTATTATTTTGTTTTATTAGGAGCACCATTTGCAGAGGGCTTTGTCAGCACAACAGGTTTATGGTTCAGCCGAAGCCTTGACCATCCCCATTCCAGAGATAGAAGAGCTTGAAGACCGATATGGATGCCTATACCGGGCAGATTATAAGACAACTAAGCAGTATATTCATATCCAAGGTATGATTTTACCCCATAACTTGTCTTCCACTTTGTTAAATTTCCACTCTGGAGATCAAATCCCAGAGCAAGACATCCTGGATAATTAATTTTTAAAGTTGGACAACCAATAGTTTCGAAGGAGCTAGGTAGTGGGGGAGGGATAATAATTTTGCCTTTTTGATACATATATTGATATAAAAAACTGAAAACTGATTTTTAAACACCAGTGTCTTACAAACTTTTTTTGTATTAATGTGTATCATATCATGTAGGTTTGTAGATCTGTTTGAATATAGATCATAGAGAGATGCTGGCTGGGTAAACTTAAGGTGCTTGATACAGACCTGTTTAATACAGTAAATTTGTAATATTTCATTGATATAAATGACTTGGACCGTTTACAGTCAATGAGTGGCATCGTGTGTTCAGTTTATTTCAGACCACTTAAATGTTATCCAAGTAAATGATCTATAAAACATTAAGCAGTCACAAGTGCATCTTACACTCAAGTTTTGCAATAAACATTTTACAACACATGCAAATCACAGCTATTCTTTTTGCCTACCTGTTAAAAGATAACATATACCCCCCCAGTCATTCCATATTTCCTACTCATCACTTTTAATTGCTTCTCAAGACTGACAATTTCCAGTTAGCTGCAGTGCAGTTTGCAAAACATTTTATTTATCTGCTGACATGATCCTTTGACTGACACAGATATTGAACATGGCTATTAAGTGGTCAGAATCGCTTATATCAGTGAAAAATTAAAATTTACTTGTTTCCAGCAACATTCACTAGTCAGTAAAAAAAAATTTCTAGCTTTAAAATTCTTTTGCATTTTGTTTCACAGAAGCCCTGCTAATAAAAAATTGTCTTCAGCGGATGTGATCTTTTAGTTTTGGGGGGTTGGTTGCCCTTTTAAACATAGGCTGCTGATATCTGGAATTTAATTGTCCAGACTTCAGTGGATTACTTTTCATGTGAAAAGCAGGATAAGTTCACACTGTTCAAGCTGAATAAGACTGGCTTCTTGTCAAGTTGGTGTGCAAGTTTTCTAAATATATGAAATATGCAAAACTTGACCATGCCCTGATAACTTGCAAACCTGCTTATATGCGAGGTCAGGCATGAATCCCATTTTTTAAAACCACAAGTTTACCAAACAAATGGTAGACATAACCTGGAAATTTTAATCAACATTTTGAAATTATTAACTTTTAATAAGAAGTTGTATAATTGGTTAAATTTTCTTTCCAAACAACATTGAGGAAGTATATATTGTATTGTTGCACTGAATTAAAAGCTGGCCTCCTTTGTATTGTCATGTTGATTATATCTTTTGAATTAAATAAAGGATGTGGAATAAAGTTTAAAGGCATGCAAATCCTGCATATTTAAAATCTAAAAGCCCCTGTCGTATTTGGGTGAACTCACTTCAGTTGCTTAAATGTTATTGTGTATATAACATAAACAACATTAAATGATATGAAGTTTGACTATTACTTTCAGTGAAATCAAGACATCAATATTGTACTAACTGAACAATACAAAAATTGAGTTTCAACATAGGCGATTGGGTCACGAAATAAATGTTGCTAGTTTTTGTAAAAAAAAGGAATCTTGTTTGGGTGTGTATCAACAGATGTCTAGTTTCCAGCTTCGACTCCAGACTTGGTAGTACACTATGAAATACCACTCCAAGAACTTAACAAACCAAAAATTGAAGACGTATTGCTTAGATGTTTTCACTTACATGTGATGGTTGTTGAAACCAGTTGGAATAATTTTACACTTGAAAATTTGAAAATTTTATTTATACAGAATAACAAAAAACTTCATTAAGAAAAGTGTTATTATCAATGTGATTGTAGAAGGAGGATTAAGTTATTAAACATAAGTTCGTTACTCACACACACACACACACACACACACACACACACACACACACACACACGTTTTTCTCTGTGTAAGCAATTTCTTTTTCAATTTTTGGAGGTTTCTTAATAACTTGTGCCCTTGCTTTTTGTGCAGTCTGTGCTTGTGGACCCTTGTGAAGTTGTCCAGGGACAGGTGTATATATATATATATATATATATATATATATATATATATATATATATATATATATATATATATATATATATATATATATATATATATGTGTGACTGAAATAAAGGTCAGATATTGCTGAACTGGTATTGAAAGTGGATGGATTTAGTCTCCCCACTGCAATGTGTGGGTTCCAATATGCATTTGAATTGCATTCACACAAACACAAATGATTTGCTTCCTACTTCTCATGTTTTTTTATTGTCAGAAAAACTTTCATATGAAGCGAAACATGGATGGCAGTCTTTTTTATTTGGCTGCTGATGACTTCAAAAGTAATTGTTTCAGTAAAGATTTTTATATTTGCTTATGTTTCTTAAACCCTTCAATTGCAAGTTACTATGATGCTAAGACAATTGGCTATGATAAATTTTATCAATCCTTATACCTTTGGGTTAAGGTTGCACATTTTCATCCATGTCAATTGTGGGAACAGAATCCAGGTCCTGGTTAATTATTAAAGGCATGAGAGTATTTGCTTGTTAGGAAAAGTTTTGAATATATCTCCAAATTTTTTTAAAAATGAGGAACAGATAAACATGGTAGAGTTTTAACCTTTTGTGAATTTATAGATTAGTTCCATTCATTATTTTATTTATTTATTTAATAGCATTTGGCATGGACCAGGAGATACCAGATTATGACATGGACAGTGAGGATGAAGAATGGTTAAATGAACAGGCAAAGAAAATGGAGATCACGCACCTCAAATTTGAAGAAATGATGGACCGCCTTGAAAAAGGCAGTGGCCAGCAGGTATATTGGTTTCTAAACTATGTTATATTACAGAGTATGATTGTAACATTTGCATTAGATGCTTGAGAGAAACTTTAAAAATTTAACCTAGAATAGATTATACAGTCCTCAGACTTGCATTAAAAATACAGCATCATATCCAGATATGTACCAATTCAGAGACGAGCAACGTTTATTTCCAGAAACAACCTTAGGATCCACCTGGAAAGACCTAATGACCTATCTAATTTCAGTAAAACACAAATATATTTCATGTCAGCAAAATTTGTAGTCATGCCTGGTGACAAAAATGGTGACTAGTCTCAGAAAACAGTGATTTGTGAATTCTAGATAATATTCTAGAAAATCACAATTTGGAATTTTGTGTTTATGTATTTCTCACTTCTTATTGATTTTAATTGGTGCCTCGTCATGTGTGGTTGATAGATCTGATTCATTAGCACGCCGTTCCAAATGCACTTAAATCTGTCTTGAGAATCAACAAATCATCAGTCAGAATGCCTACTTATTCTGCTGGTGTAATGTGACATCCAATTGATTATTGTTATTGGTGTTCAAATATCTTAGCATGAAACCCTGTCATGTTTGTTTATAAAATCCCAGTCTGACATGTAATAGGTTGCCATTATTAAAATGGGAAAAACCTTAAGTGATATCTCAAAAGAGCTCAACAGAATTTGACCAAATTTGACAGGAAGGTATGATTGAATCAGTTAACAAAAATGGCCTTCACTATCAAAATAAAAAAAAAATTTGAATCATCTGTTCTCAGAAGCTTCAAAACAGAATTTTACTAATTTTTACAGAAAGCATTCTGTCATCAGAACCTTTAAATATTTTTTGTACAAATGATGATGAAGCACTCATGGATATTGCTAACATTACAAAAAATTTATTTTTAAAAATAAACCTTGTCATAGCAAGCTTGCAAGTTTTTTAAAGTAGTCACCTGATGATGCCACATTAGAAATGCAGAAAGGTGATTTATCTTGGAGTCACATGAAATGAGATTGTATTGGTGCGAAATTCTCAAAATAATACAAAATCATTCCTAGTTAGTTTCATTTCTAGGCCATCTTCTTCCAAAACAATTTGGAAAGACACAAATGGAAAAATGTTCTTTTATTTGGAATGACACAAATGGAAAAATGTTCTTGCATAGGAAAAAGAAACATATACTTGGCAATATAAATAAGTACCTTCTCAATACTAAAATAAAGAACAGCTGGATGGAATTTATTGAATTATTAGGCCTAGTATGGCTGGTAAATGAGCTCACAAGGGTAACAGAAAAATCAAGTACTCTTATTGATCGTATTTATACCAACCTACCAGACAACAAGGCTGGTGTTGATCTACCGAATGTCGTGTTAGTGACCACTATCCTACTTTTTTTGGACAAGAAAGGTTAAATGCAAGAGAAATGAGAAAAATACAAATCTATTGCTTAAAGATCTTCAGAAATTTTAATGAAAAATAATTTCACTCTTAAAGTACAAGTAAAGAATGACATCTAACCTAATTGGCTTACTACTGAAATCCTAGACACTGCGAAAACATGAGACCATTTTAAGACTATGGGAAACTAAGCACAATATAAAGTATGGAGAAATGAAATAAGTATGATTTATAAAAGCTATTAAAAAAGGAATTATTATTGGTCATTGCTTGAAAACTCTCGCTGGAGGAGCACACATAGATCAGACAAATAAAATGACACCATATTCACTAATGACACTGATATTGCAGATGTTTTCAATAATTGTTTTTCACCAACATTATGACAGTTAAAAGAACCAGTGATAAAAAACGGCTTTATTAACTGAAAAAGTTCTGAAGCAGCAAAATCTCTAAGGCAGTATGTTTTTCTATCCTACAACTCATTAAATTTATTGCCTCTGCAATTTTAGATGGCATAACTATTCATAATCAATTTAGATAAGGATGATGCTGATAACTACTGGCCAATCTCAATACTACCCAACTTTTCAAAATTGATTGAAAAACATGTCCATGGCTGATTTATGTCAAGTTTAAACAAACATTCATGTGAGACTGCCTTGATCTACCTAACTGACATATGGTTTCAAGCACTTGACCAAGGTAGAATAATAGGATCTGTATTTGTAGATTTCAGGAAAGCTTTTGACATGATGAGGGATCATTAAATCCTTTTGAAGAAACTTAAAATGTACCAATATGATGAAAGCACAGTTATTTGGTTTACTTCATACTTGAGTGAGAGAACACTTTATATAAATAATGTTCTATCTGAACCTGGAACAATATGGAGTACCACAAGGATAAGATCAATTTTCTGTCCATTACTATATATTTTATTTATTAATGACCTACCACTTTTACTTAAGTTAACAATATTGCCTGTTACAGACTGAATCCATTTGAGAAAAGTCAAATTAATGTACAAGATATCCAGTAATGGTGGTCCTGAATATTTGCAATCACTTTTCAAGATAGGCTACCTGGCAATACTCCCCATCTGCAATCCATGTCTGCCAAACAGTATGAAATTCCTAAACCAAAAAAGGAATTAGTTTTCAAAAAGTTTCCAATACCCTGTAATATTATTCCATTGGAGATTAGAAATGTCCACTCTTGTTTCCTTCTTATAGACTCGATATAACCAGTGGCTTCAGAGAAGCAGATAAAATAAATTCATTCCTTTGTATGAGGTCCTCAATGTAGATGAGTTCTTAGTTAATTATGTTATGCTCTTTAAATAAAGCCATTATACTTTAATCCTAAAGTCCATTGTAATTGAACTTAATGACATAGAAATTAACAGTTTGACAGAGCATTCTAACTTCAGAACCTTTCACATGAGCATTGGTATGTTTAGGCACAGACCCACTGTGTCAATTAAATTTTCCAAATTTATTTTTAGATATTGTTGTACTAATCATAAACTTTCATCTGATGGCATTTTCCAGTGTTATGTGCATTCCATTGTTTTGTCTAGCATCTGAACATTTATATCATTTCATCATTTTGAGTCTTTTTCCTAGGTCCCTTGTACCAAATTTTAAATGGTTGTGTAAAGGATCTGTGTATCAGCCTGTATCTGCCATGTAATTATAAATTGTAGTGTATAGAGTCTGTGTCAGCTATATCTACCACCAAGTTTGTAACCAATTATTTAATACATTCACAAGTCAGAATAAATCAAAATGGCAGCAGCCTTAAATTGCGTACCACTAAGTACTAATCACAGAAAAAAATTTAATTACAGGCCTACCAACCATTATGATTTTGCCTTAGGTCTTGTGGAAATTACCCTTAAAATATGGAGAGAGAAAAAAGTACCAATTATGGAAATGCAGAAGCTATAAAATACGGATAATGGCTTTTATTTGATTTAGATAAAGGATTAATACTAGATTTACTGGAATTTATTAGGGAAGCAGACTAAGTTTGGTGAAATATGTCAGATGCTTTAAAATGCAGATGGTTTGTGATGCAAGTTGCATAACCAAGCTGTTGTCTTTATGGCATCAAATAATCGAGGCATCAGGATGAAAGGAACAATAAAAGTTTTAATAGTACAGAAAAAAATAAAGTGATTCCTAATAGTTTGTCATATAGAACACAAACATTTCCTCTCCATTATTAGATAATAGTGAAGATGAGATCTGTTATGTTGATGAAGACTGAAAACAAATTTATGGAAGAAGTTTGATTGTTTCAGTTTCACAAATGAAATAAAAATGAAGCAAATGCTTAGTCTGTTGATTCTCTCTTATGAATTTTTTAAAAAATTTCAGCAATAATACAAATATTTTTAGTCAGATTTATTACTGTGTTCGCATATTTTCAGAACACCCAAACTTGAGACATTAATGAAATTATTTTTATTTGATTTTGGAGGACTTTATGGTATTCTATATGTTCAGTTGATTCCCATGTGATTTGGCTCTGCTGGAAAACTGTCTGCATTTAAAGAAATTATGCCAGTCCACCATCACATTTGTTGGCTGTTACTGAATATAGAAAAATATTGCATAACTCTGACAGCAGAGGTCTCTAGGATTTTAAAACTAGGTAAAAAAAAACTTGGTGAAAATAAAGAGTCCCGTCAACAAAAGTTGCAATCCCATCTAAGCCAGAAATCTGTACTTTCTTACTCTTGGCTACAGTCGCATCCAAACTGTCAGTTATAGCAACTTTAGCACAGTTCTGAATCTAATTGAAATCTTCATTATTTTTCCATTTAACTACAAAAACCTTGTTTAAATTTACAAACAACATTTTGTCCAAGTCTTGATTTCGAATTCACAAGCAATATTTATACAGCAATAACTGGACATGAAATCAATAACAGTGATTGCGCTTGGATTCGCCAATGTCGCAAATTGCAATTATGTTTTACATATTGGCGACAAAATATACCATCTAGCCACATTTTTGGCAGATAAAAACTATATACAGTCTTGAGTTTGGAGTGAAGAAATTCAAAGGCACCATGACAAGAAGCCTCAAATTTGGATATAAAAATGCACTGGAATCAATTGTTACATAAACAAATCGTTATTTCATCTTGACAAACCACCCTAACAGTTAATTGTCATGTCATAATCCGCTTATGCTGATATCTGGCCATGACACTGTATGCTTTAATATAATCAAAATAGCCTTGCAACTGATTAGCTACAATCAACCACCTCTGAGAGCGGAAACGTGAAATGACTACAGTTGACCATACGACTGCAATTTTAAAAAAACAAAATAGTTTTGCTGCAGCTTCAATGAAAACTGATTACCTCTGAAGCACTGAGATATCCTAAGGAATTTTTTTAAAAAAAAATTGTCAATGTTCAACAATTCATTTGATGTTACTGCAGCAATAACAAATGGGTATTTGTTTTGCCCATCAGAGGTAGCCTTTAGCAGCGCCTTCAAAAACACGTGCACTTTCATCAAAGCAAGCTGGTGACCTTTGATCAAAGAAGTCAGCAACTGAGTAAAATAAAAGCATTGCTTCAGTTTTCATAGTGATTAGAACATATTTATTTTACGGTAAAAGTTTCCTCCTTGCAATAAAAATGTGCATATGGAGGACTCCTGTGTGGGTGATTTTCTGCATCCCAAATAAAAAGTTTGTGTCCAGATACATGTAATTAGGCGTTTCTGGGATCAATGGACAGGATACCTGCATAGAGGCATCAGAACTTTCCAGGTGCTGCTGATGCATTATCAAATATGAATAATGGTATAGAAATTGGAGCAATATTGAACAGTTTGTTTTCAAAACATGCAGTGTTTCCCTTTATGCACAGTTGTGAGTCAGGGACGCATACTGAAGAAAATTGACACAAACAATTTTTTGCAGTGCGTTTTTTTTTAACATAAAGGGTTTGTAAAATACAATCAGAATTTATTTAATATCCAATGTGTTGGATTATTGATGTCATCGTGTATACTTCGATCATAGGCATATTCAGGTTTCCTGTTTCATATTTTCCCAGCATTGCATTCTGCTATACTGAGCATACGAAGCAGAGAACCAGACTAACAGAGGCGATATTATGACAGAGTAACTTTCCTTAATTTCGCAAGCTCACGTGATTCTATCGAGCTCAGCAAGATTGTTAGAGATGTTTAACCTCAATGCTTGTTGCAATAAAATGTGATCTTGAGATTAAAATGGTGGGCACTTAAAATCATTAGTGAAGAAAGTGAAAGAAGCAGAACACGAAAGAGTAAATGAGGATCTGTCTTTAATGAAAAAGGAGAAAATATTCCCTTGACTGGAATATGGTACATCCATTGGAATTACCAATGTGACTTCTGATCTCATGATTGCGAAGACTGTACAAGTGAATAATCCTTTCGTAGCAGCGTTTAATAATTTTTACAAATCTGCCCTGATCACCACAAAATATCTTTTGAACACATTATTACCTAAAACATTCTTTCAGAATAAAGAAATAAGTAAACTTGCAGAGACACATCCATTGTTTGGATTACAAATTTGTTATCTTTTCTGCAACAAAAAAAAAATCTAAAAGTTTAATTGTAACTTATTAAAGAGAAGATAAATCATTAGCCTCTTTGATTTTTTGGATAAATGTGTTTTATGACTAAGTACAATGAAACTAATGCTAGTACACATTTTATGCCAGGCAGTAAATTAACTGTCATTTGGTTAAAAAGATTTATGTGGATTTTTGTATTGGCTTATACGTAATAGGTTGGTTTATAATATTGCTACAAAAAGATTATAAAGAGACTGTTAAAAGTATGACTTTAAACTCAAAGGAAACTGAACTAATAAAATTATCATTTTGAATGGACAATGCATTTTTGTGTTGAGAGAGAGAGAGAGAGAGAGAGAGAGAGAGAGAGAGAGAGAGAGAGAGAGAGAGGGAGGGAGGGAGGGAGGGAGGGAGGGAGAGAGAGAGAGAGAGAGAGAGAGAGAGAGAGAGAGAGAGAGAGAGAGAGAGAGAGAGAGAGAGAGAGAGAGAGATCACACTTTTACACCCCTGGGGGATACACTGATGCAGTTGGTATCATTGAAAGAAAACTGTACAGGAAATATCTTGTTTCGATTTTTGAACCTTCAAATGCAATGCATGTATCCGTGGGGGGGGGGCATTTTTTTAAAAAAAATCTTGGTTATATTCTGATGAGGACATGCACCAAAACTGTCTTTAATACTAAGTTAGCTAACAAACTGCTTGAGACTACATTAGGGACCTGAATGTAACTGACAAGTCAGAATATCAATAAATATTCTTTATTTATCTAACCTGGCTTAAATAAGTAAATATTCACTTCATCACACCAGTGTGAGCGCATGCTAGTAACATTGACATTGGCTACAAGATGAAAATTGTATTATGGCATTCAAAATGAAACGCCAATACCTCCCAACTCAATATGTTGGACTTACCTCTGGACAAATGACTTGCCAGAGCAGAGTTTTAGCTTATCCCAGAAGTCAAGTTGATTTATAAATCGCAGATGTTGCTGTCACAGGTACAAGGACCATGAAATTTATAGGTGTTTGCCATTCAGGCTTAATTTGCATTACCTTACACTTTGAGCTGATATGTAATTTCAGATTTTGGGTGAAGATCATAACATACATGCTTCAAGTTGTTCAAGGGTAAAATTTTTATTATTAGCTGTGGGAATAAAATCCTTCATTTCAATGTAGTTTCTATGATCTTGGTTACATGGGTATACAAGTTCCATGCCTCCTGCTCTCTGCAGCATTTCAAAAAGGAAGCCCTCAAAGAGTGCTCAAAAATTGTAAGGTTGGTATGGTTCAAGCTGGTCTTTACAAATTGAAAATATGCTTGTTATTAACCTTAGTAAGGGTGGAAAATTTGGTTGCTTTATTTTATTAAAGAAAGGAAAATTCATTAAAAAGTCTAGAATTGTTATTTTTCTAATTTTTCCATAGTTAACTTCACCGTTATTGTGACGTTTACTAGCAAATTTTTATGTTTGATAAACAAAGAACTCAACTGAAAGCTGGAAATTGAAATCAGCATTCCAATCAACACAGCTTAGAAGAATCGATTGACTCTTTAAGTATGGAGGCAAGGAATTGGCAGGGCTGTGACAATGTTTGGTCCTTACATTCAAGACATTTTTCCTTATAAATTCCTTACAAAGTCTTGACCCAGTATTTTCAGAAGATGGTCCAGGACCAGATATTCACTGCCCTAAAAGCAGTAACTCTTACTACAAGGACTACTAGGATAGTCCACGGATTACTGGTATAAGAAGTTGTAGCTGAATTTTGTATTTGTATCGTGTAAAAGAGATTTAACCTTGCTCTTCGCATTAAATGTATACAATTTTATCTCCAGGTTGTGACATTACAAGAAGCCAAACTTTTATTGAAGGAGGACGACGATCTTATCATTTCTGTTTATGACTACTGGCTGAACAAACGACTAAAAACGGTATGTGGTTATGTATGCATGTGGATATTATTTACTTACTGAAGACATTTGGCAATATATGCAGAATAAAAATTTGACAACAAGCGTCTGAACTTCATTAGAGCATTCCTAGTGTATTACAAAAAGGAGAAATGGGTGGTATCTTGTTCAGAGTGAATGCTTTGTCAAGTGTATCAACTTCCTCCAATAAGAGACAACTTTTTTTTTTGTAACCACCAGAACTTTTTAATAATGTTACAGAAAAGAATATATTTAACTCTTTAAAAGAGAGTAGCTTATATAACAGATTTTTGACTCCATAATTTTATGCTTTTAAATTTTCAACATGTATTTTTATTTTATATACTTTTAAAAAAAACTTCATCCATCAGAAATGAGTGTTACATGTTTATAATCTTGCATTCATCCATCAGAAATGAGTGTTACATGTCCACTATACAGCATTCATCCATTAGAAAACTTGTGTTTACCAATATTTACTTTATTTTCAGCAACATCCTTTGATATTGCAAGTGAAAACAGAAAAGCGTGATGGTTCCACAACTAACAATCCATATGTGGCATTCAGAAGAAGAACGGAAAAAATGCAGACAAGAAAGGTGCTTGTATACATAGGCTGCACCTTCTGAATACCATGTATGATAAACCAATTTGACATGGATACTCATTAATATAAGTGAGGATATTGTCTAATTGCATAGTGAATTTGGCAAGTATTTGATTGTAGATGGTGTAGATTATAACCAAATAAGCAAATATTTGTAGTTAAATGCAGCAGATTTACATTGAAATTCTCAACAAGTCACTGAATTGAGTTTAATTTTAAAAGTTTGTTAATATAGTTTATTACTTAATTGCCAAAGAATTGTAAAGCATTGTTTGGCTCATGATGATCAGCATCTTTGATTGCTAATACTATGTGTTGAAGTGATCTTGCATCCAGAATATTGTTTTCTGTGCACATCTTTTGACAAACATGCAGTTAAAATAATAGATGAATCATAAATTATTTTGGTTTCTGCACATTCTTGGATACACATGCCTATAAAAGGTAAATAGTTATATGCTAAAAATAATGTTCCTTCACTTGACCAAGTCAGATCACAGACCAATTTTGCTTTAGTGATTTTTTAGTCTTATTGATGCAGAAATAGGCATAATTATCTTTCTACATATTGATGCAGAAATAGGCTTAATTACCTTTCTACATATTGATGCAGAAATAGGCTTAATTATCTTTCAGTCTTATTGATGCAGAAATAGACTTTATCTTTCTACATATTGATGCAGAAATAGGCATAATTATCTTTCTACATATTGATGCAGAAATAGGCTTAATTATCTTTCAGTCTTATTGATGCAGAAATAGGCTTAATTATCTTTCTACATATTGATGCAGAAATAGGCTTAATTATCTTTCTACATATTGATGCAGAAATAGGCTTAATTATCTTTCAGTCTTATTGATGCAGAAATAGGCTTAATTATCTTTCAGTCTTATTGATGCAGAAATAGGCTTAATTATCTTTCTACATATTGATGCAGAAATAGGCTTAATTATCTTTCTACATATTGATGCAGAAATAGGCTTAATTATCTTTCAGTCTTATTGATGCAGAAATAGACTTAATTATCTTTCTACATATTGATGCAGAAATAGGCGTAATTATCTTTCTACATATTGATGCAGAAATAGGCTTAATTATTTTTCTATATATTGATGATATTGAAATTTAGTCTTATAAAAATTATAAATTTCAAGACCATTCAACAGCATGAAGTATTCAATTTTTACTTTAAAGATTATGTAAAATATTTCATGACACTGGAATTTATTGCAATTCCTCACTGGTAATCTGGTTACAATGATGCTTGCTTTAATTTGTTTGACAGTTGACCATCTAACCATACTACAGTGATGAAGTTATTTTCCATTCTGTTAATGCTCAACATTTGAGACGCATTCAACAGAAGAGTACATGGAATGGTGGTCCATCTATTGTCAGATATGTCCATCCATTAGCAGAAATTTGTTATCACTACTCCTCCTAAACTATTTGAAGGATTTCAATTTACACACACATTCATCCTGTGGTTTACTTGGTGTTGCTTACACATCCAGTTTGGCAGCAACAGCAGCCATCTTGGAAATTTTGTTATCACCAATCCTTCTGATGGATAACCAAATCAGCTTTGGGTTTTCAGTACAAGACTTCCACAGCAGTCATGAAAACTGGTCATATCAAGACTGGGTTTTGCATTAAGACTTTTTGTGATCTCTGGCTGGTTGTACATGAAAATGGTACCAAGCTGATGTCCATCATGGCAGCCATGTTGAAAATCTGGTCATCACAAATCCTAATTGGACTTTCTGATCAATGACTTATTATGATTTCTAATCTTAAATGAAAACAATATCTGGGGTCCAGTATGGCCTCCATAGTTATCTTGAAAATCTTGTTCTGGCTATTTGGATGGTCATATTGACATCAAGATTGCATATTTTTAAAAAAACTTCCTATGATGTTTAGTTTGTCCTCTTTGAAAATGGTGCTGAAGTCCAGTATGGTCTGATTGAAAGTCTTGATGCAACTCCGAATGACAGAAGGTTGTCTTTTCACCAAAAGACTTCATATTAAGTCCTGCTGGTCTTAAATTAACACTGTGCCAATTGGACACACAGTCTGGCCATCACGTCTAAAGTTGCCAATATGATGTCTTATGGGTGCATCTCCTGAATGAATGGTCACATCAGCATGAGATTTTCAATCTGTTAAATATGGCTGCCACAACATGTGAGCAAGAAAGTCTCTTAAGCACCGCTCCTGTTGAATAAAAAATCATATTGACCAAAAGACTTAAATACAGTGTCTACTTTTATCAGAAATGAAAAGATTTTACTGGGGGGGTCTAATACAGTTCCATAATGTCCAGCTTAAAAGTCTTGTCAAATGGAGAGTGGATAGTGGTGGAATTTTCACTAAAAAGACTCCCTATCATTTTATGTTGACCTGAAATTATAATGGTGCTGATCTGACATCAAGTGGCCCTATCGAAAATCTGGTTTTAGCTACTCTTAAAAGAAAACTGAATTTCACATGCAGTTTTCATCAGAAGTGTTCTTATGGCATTTCCTTCTTAATAAACTCACTTACCCTCAATTTAACCTCCAATGTGGCTGTCATGAAAATATTCTTATCTCTACTCCCTAATAGATTGCTACGTGACTTATGATACCTAGTTAGTCCTACATGAAAAAGGGGCTGCTGTACATTAGCTGTTGTGTAGATCTTGACAATTCTCCCTAAGAATGGGTCATCACTGTGACATGGAGGTTTTTGAATGAAATACATCTAATATCTGCTTTCACCTAAATGAAAATGGTACCAATCTGACATTAGTATATCCACCACAGCATCTAATTTGAAGATCTTATCATTGAAAAACATCAGTTTCAACACTCGATAGTTAAAAAGAAATGGTTTTATTTTCAATTCCTGTTTAATATTGAAAAGTTGCATACATTTATTGTTGTTTTATATCCTCAGATTTATTATGAATCAGCATCACCATGCCTGTACTTACTAAAATTTATGAAATTTTCAGAATCGAAAGAATGATGAAACCTCCTATGAGAAAATGCTTAAGTTACGACGGGACCTGAATCGAGCACTGTAAGTGGAAATACATTATTATATTTCCTGTAAATTGCTGACGATAATCTAGCTGTCATTTTTTTGGGAAAATCTTTCAGGACTTGTATCACAAAAGATTTTAATTAATAGTACAAAGAAGATTTTTGAAAACCCCTGTTCACTAAATTATAACTGTTCATTTGGCTCACTTTTGTCAAAATTGCAATTATTGATGACTTTCCAAGAAATTGCTGATTAGATCAAACTTAGTATCATTGTTTTTAAGGATATGCTGAACAATCATGTTTAAAGTGGGTCCCCTAGCATTTGTGCATAGTCCATAACAACTAAAATGGAAAACTTATTATCAACTTATCCAGAAGATCTCTGCCAGTTTTAATAAAACTTGGTAGGAATGTTACCTTGGTTGTGTATGTCAGAATTGTGGTGATATCCCTTAACAATTAAAAATGGAAAGCATATTTTTTACTTACTCTTTATATCAATAGATTCATTCAAACTTGGTAGTTATCTTTCTTACGACATGCTTTGTAAAAATTGATTTCTGATTGGCTCCCTTTTGACAAGGTGATTTCCACAGCAATAGTATGGAAAGTCAGAACTTATTCTCTAGAACAGCCAGGACCCAGTTTTGATCAAATGTATTAGGAAGGTTTGTTAGGACATGTTCTGTCAAAATTGTGTCTAGGATGACTCCCTAGGCACTGTTGTAGTTTGATAAGAATGGACATCTTTCAGCTCAATGCGCATCTTGTTGTTCAGTTTGACTTCAACCAGTGCAATACAAGTGAGCACTATCATGCCAAATTGTTTTTTTTAAACATAGTTATTTTTTTCTATTATTATTTTATATTAAAACAGAAGTTTATACAGATCCCAAGAAAGATGTTTCCCAGGAAAAAAGGCAATTTATGAAATTGTAAATTTGCAGACAGGTGTCAGATAAATGAAATTTTTATGCATGTTATCTGGTTTCTCTCCTAAATCAGCATAGATTAAAACCCGAACAGTCAGTACTGCTTTACTAAAGGCACTTGAAGGCCTTTTTATTGCCAGGTTTCTCTTCTTAAGTGGTAGTATTGCACATACAAGTTCACAATTTCTATCTCTTTCTCCCACATATGCACATATTGACAGTATAATGAACTAAATCAGTAAATAGGGGTGTCACTAAAACAATATTTATTTTTGAGATGTAAGTATATGTTGACAAACACTGGACTATCTGTATGTATTCGGTACATAACTAATGTTGAATGCAACCAGCAACAACATTGTCTCTGATCTACCGTCACATATTGTGCTGCAAGCAAGGTTCCCACTGGTCATGGAATCCTGGAAAAGTTTTGGAATTTAAAAAATAAATTTCAATGGCCTTGAAAAGTTGTGGAATTTGTCAAAACCTTGCAAAGTTTTGGAAAAGTCATGGAATTTGTAACAATGGAGTTAAAGAAAGTAATCAGATTTCATAGAGCACCGAGAACTGATTAACTGATTAAATAAAATGATAAAATTACAATTCATATAACAAGAGTAAGTTCCCCTAATGGAAGTTTCACATGATTTCCGGTGTAGTTCACTAAATAAAAGAAAGCAACGGGAAAGTAATGTGTTTTTTAATATTATAAAAAGGAACACGTACAAAGACTACATAGAATTGTTTCCTTTTTTCTTTTGAATACAAATTACATTGAACATTGGATTATGACATGAATTAATACATACAGTCAAAGTGTGCTAGGCCAGGTAAATTTAAAATGTACATATTAAAAATATTTGTTTTTAACTTATTTGTTATTTTAGATTGAAAGATGTCATTCTTTATGTTCATTTACTTGACAATGCAAGATTTATAAGGTCCTTGAGTTTTATGAAATAGCCTTGGAAAAGTTTTGGAAAAATCATGGAATTTGTTTTTTGTTAAGTCTGCAGGAACCCTGTGCAAGGTTAGAGTTGATATAATGTTTGTTCTACTAATTACTCCAAACAAACTGCACAGACCCAGATCTGCCAGTGCAATATCTGATGGCAAATTTGCATTTGTGCAATTTGCAATCGGATTTGACTTGTAAGTTTCTATCTGTATACAGTACCTTGTATCCAGATTTAAATACTTTTTGAATTGGAAGTAGGAATGTTTTTCAAATACATTGGCTTCTTCCTGAAAGAGTAAGATGAGTTATGCTTCATGTTTAATCCCATTACATATTTATTTTCTTCAAATTATGCTGGTACATAATTTGCAATCTTGTGCACCTTATTTGCTGGGATTTCTTACATTGGCTTTGAAATAAAAGAATAGAGCTTGACAGAAGTTTCAGAATAGAAGTTGCATTATTATGAATAAAAGTAACTAATGTGCAAGTTATAGTATCTCTGCAGAAGGTCAGTGTTAGCATGTATTGAACATTTTTATATTCAGGACACTGTTGGAGTTCATAAAAAGGAGAGAAAAAGCAAAGAAAGAAATGTTGCAGCTGACAATAGAAGTCCTAGAGAAGAGGTGAGAGTCATTTTAAATGTTAATTTGTGGATTTCTTCAGCATCAGAATTTCAGATTGAGCTTTCAGCTACTGTATGGGAATTATGATCAGCAATTATAAATGATATCACAGAAATCTGTTGGTGCTGGACCTTTATCAGTTTGCAAGAAAAGTAAAACATTCAGTTAAACTGAATTCATAAATTGGACACTGTATGGACCAATTGAAATGCACTATTTGTTTTGCTCCAGGAGCAATATTAATGGATAATGAGCTCATCAAAGTTTGTTGGTGGCCCCTTAAATTTTGAAGTCTCATTTGTCTTGAATTCACATTGTTTTATATATAAGAAAGTGTGCCAGTGGCCCATCACAATGGCTGTATTGTTTTCTGCACTCAATTGATTCCTGATATTAGCAACTGTTTTGAGATGGGGAGGGAAAGAAGGTCAGAAGAATAATATTTATACAGGTCACTAATCCTGAAGGAGATGGGGAACATGCTAAGGACAATTTCCATCTGTTATCAACATATTATTGCTTCAAAATCCGTTTTAGGCGAGTATAATCACAAGATTCACAAAAAATGCTTGTATATTGCAGAAAAGTATATACATATATACAATCAGATGATTCATTCTTTCAGGATAAGTGTCCAATATGGCATTTGTTTTTCTGACTGAAAACATTTTGTATTTTGGTGCATGGTTCATTCCCTATTCAGCTTCAAGTTGGAAGAATGCTCTGAAGTTTATTAATTGTAGTTTGTGCAAAAACCATTGCCATTCCCACAGTTCATTTTCATTTTTCCAAATCCAAAAGATTTTTCCAAAATAGATTAGCTACCAACTTCCTGGTCATAAACTTCTACCCAACTTGCTTGAATTCACCTCAATTCTAAGTTCATCTTGGTAAGTAAAAAAACAAGATTTTTAGGGAACAATTACCAAGCCAAGATCTCAGAGACAGTTGATAATTATTTTTAGCCAAGTGAAATTTTTTATGTTGGCAATATTTATATAGGAAGATAAAATGGAAAGATTGTTAGATTAGGGCTACTGGGTCAGAATTGGAATCATTGTTCCCAGTGATTTAATGTATTGATGTAAAAGGTCAACTTACTCATCCAGGAAACAAAATTAGTACCTTACATTGGATGAGAAAATTATATGCATATCTGGAAATGAAGCTCTTGAACAGTATCTTGTGTTTTCCTTCTAGATGTCTTAAGTCAAAACTTTTAAAATAAGAGAAATTGTCACATTTATTGGATTAAATGCTAGCATTTCATCATAAGCAACTTTTTAATATTCATTGTATAAGACTGTTGTCTTTGTCTTGAGGTATGGCATGGAGGACTTTGAAGGTCGCTTGTTGGAGGAAGCGGAGGCTATACGGCACAAATTACCTCCCTTCATTCCACCCTTCTCATACAAAGACTGGGGTCAGGTGAGTATGAAGAGAAAGTCTTTTTAAAAAGCAAGAAAAAATGTCTTATTCAGGCAGTAATTAGATTAAATGTTAAAAGCACCTGTAGACAGCTTCTCCGTGCACAACTAGTCTGATCCATCTAATCAGTTTTCCACAAAAATCAAAACCAGTGTAACCACTATCTTGCTGCATTAGTTAATATAGATAGTTCATAATCTTAATTTGAATAAATTAACAAAATGTACATAAAATTAAATCAGATTTTTAGTTTTATTACTCACTAGAACTTTTCTATGTCAAGTATTTTATTCAACTTTTAAAGTGAATATTTGTGTTTGTGTATTAAATGTACTGTACAATGACCTGTATGTTTGCTTTTCTGACAAACAAGGTTTCTGAACAATTAAAAGCAAACAAAACTCAGAACCAAATCATTTTATGGAGGTGGCAATATTTTTTCCTTGATATTATTTTTCAGTAATCGCTTAAGTCCATTTAACAGCATATAATAGCACAATGCTTTTCTCATTTGAAGTGAAAACATCCCTTCTCAAAATAAAAACTGCTTTTGATTATGAAAGTATATATTTTCTCAACCAGAATGTTTTTGATTCCATTCACTAAGGGTCATAAATAATTCTTGAACAAAAATTATTTTCATGTTGGAAAAACCTGGAAAAGACACAGCAGTTTTTTTTAAAAGCATTGAAATCCTGGATTAGTTAGCATCTGTTTTCACTAGGAGACTTCCTAACAATGTCTAATTGTATACCTAAATGAAATGATTCCTGTCTGATGTCCAGAATGACTGCCACAACAGCCATCTTGGAAAAAATGTATCACTTCTACAGAACAGAAAGTAATATTGACACAAGGTAGTCATCAGAATTCTTGTGATGCCAAGTTGTTCTTCAGTGAAAATGGTTGCCATTCACAATATGCCTGTCATTGTGAATATCTCCTAATTTGAAAATGCCGTCAATCTACCACAGCAGTTAGTATAAATATCCTATAAATCGCTGGAGAATATCGGAGATAGATTCAATACTTAAGTTATAAGGAAGAAATGCACTCAACTTGAAATCTAGCAATTTTCTTCTTGACTAACATATATTCTTATTTCACTTAGATTAATGATTTCAGCTTCTTAGCCTCTTATGGACAAATCATAATTGTCCTTATTTTTGCAAAGTTGAAGCTTCATGTGTGGTAGTTTAATAACTGGTTTTGATCTATTAAAACTGACTGAAATCTGCATGCTGAAAATCAGAAACTTTCTGCATCATTCTCCAGACAAAACGTTTGATTAATTTATCATGTTTTGTTTTTAGAAAGAAGTTCATTTTGCATGTAGTTTCAGAAGTAGATGTTGATAAATAAAAAACAAAAATTATAAAAACAGGTTTACATGATAACCTTGTGTAGTAAATTCACTTTTTTATATATTTGTATAAAAGGCATTGTGAGTCAATGCTGCTAGAATTGAACATGAATTGAACATTTTGCAGACTAGAAATTATTTACCACAACCTAGGTACTATCCATGCTGCATGACTGATTTATGAGTGGGGGAAGTAGGTTGGTATGTCCTTATTGCAAGTGCAGGACAGCAAATGATGCTGTTCATACACCTGTATGATGTCATGCTTGCCTCTTTTTCAAAATGGAAATATCCCATATTTACAGAGAGCATAGTTTTGTCTGTAAAGATATTGATTACAGGGAATTAAAGACATCAGTTAATGGTGTCACATTTTTTGTATACTAGACCAACTATTGATCTGTTAGAACTTTTCATTTGGTGGATTTTGAGAAAAGTTAGGCAAATTATAATATCAGTCCGAGACTATATTTATGGGCTGGGTGAAGATCAATTAAATATCTCTGCAATTCAGAATGCAAATGATCTATATGCAAAGATATGCCATTACATGTTAATTGATAAATATCTCCATGGTGTCTTAATTTTTCAGGAAGAAGTTGTTGTCAAAAAGAAACGAGAATATAGGAAAAGGAAACATAAACAACCAAATAATCTGTCACAGACTAATCAAACCACTAGTGCTCATCAACCATTGTATAATGATGTGGACATCCTTCACCATGGAGATGTATACACATCAGAGGAAGAAGGGCTTTCACCAGTAAGTATTGGTGCTTCTTGTCTACCAGTGTTGGCAGATAACAAGGCATAGTTGTCACTTGGCAGGGTGTAGCATTGCTTTTATCTGACTTTATCTATACAAAGTAATTGAAATAATTATTAAAGTAAATGGGTGCTTTCTTTTCATTATCCCTTAAACATTTTTTCCTTTCTCTGTTGAGAATTTTGAGCTTATATTCTGTAACAAATTAAGTTCCAGAAAATAATACTTGTTAAATGTTCAGGACAAACCTGGCTATCAAAGCTAAATGACAGCCATTGTTTAAGTCATTCCCTTTCATTTTGCATATATGATACAAGGAAGTAGAAATCACAGACTCAATTATGATTGAACCAGCTACAGCTGCATATGAATATTGATGACATGTCTCTTTCTTTTTTTTTCCCACAGATGTCTCCATCTGATCATGAAGATGAAAATGATCCAGATGGAATTTTTGCATTCAGAAGGAAAAAACATTGCAGTTATTATGCTGTAAGTATGTGTGTGTGTGTCCCATGAGAGTTTTATCAAGCATGGAATGCTACCCCACAAAACTTCTGAAATGCAGTTTCTACTCCATAATGCTATTAGAAACAAGCTTAAATCCATGGTTGGATGATTGTATATTTATACTCCACACTAAATCACCTTAATTTGAGTATATATAAATGTAGAGGGGCAAGGGATTAATACAAACTGTTTGATTAATAAAGTTTTTGCTTTGCGTATTGAAATATTGAATGTCCCTGAATGTCTGATTTTACATTGACGCAGATGTGATGTTTCAGAAATCAACTTGGATACACTTTAATTAGGACACTGTAATCAACAATCAAGGGTACTGTGTTTGCTTGCTTATAAAGTAATTCTAAATGCCAGGACCCAGATATGCCAACACATCATAGGTCTGTGCATTTTTGCAATTGGACAAGTTAGATTAATTGGTGCTAATTACATCATAACCTTAAGTGCAATTTAAAGTTGGAATGCATTTGTTTATTGAGAGGTAAGCATTTTATATTAAAAAATGTACGTTCTGTATTATGATGGTTTGCTCTAAGCAGGTTAACACTGTATTGTACAGTAAAGATTGTTGTTTTTTTTAATTTAATTTTACAGGAGATATGGGTTTTTTTTAGACGTTATAACAAAGAAACATTACATCTAAATTGTCTGCTATGTTTCAGAATATTTGTGTCCATGTTGATGTACATGTCGATGACATTGGACATGCCAGTAATAAATAAGTATTCATCCAAAGTTTCAATATACATGTATACAATATGCAACAGCCTGCAAGAAAAATTATCAGTATGAATGTTTTTTTTATTAATCTAAGCTTTTTATTGACATCTTTATTAGAGATGTGCAGTTGATTAAAGAGAATAATAGTTGCATCACTCTGAGCTGTAGGTACAATCTAATGCAGGGGTCTCAAATATGGCATGCATGACAAGTGGCTTGTGGAGTTATTTTCTGTGCCCCTGCAACAACAAGCATATTTTCTACACAGCCAGGCATTTTTGAAAAAACATTTGATTGATGCATTGTTTACGTCTTGTTTCAAACATTTCAATTGTCGTCCTTTTATATAAGCCATGTTCACTATATTAAAAGGTTTGAGGGATGTGGCCTTCAGACCATTGTACTAGTCGTCATGGTTCCATCATGGTGATTTGAGTTTGAGACTCCTGCTCTAATGTATGCTACATTATCTAGATCCTCACAAGCTCCAGGTACAACAACTGGTACTAAGTTGTCAATTCAAATAGCATGAAAATCTTTTGCTTCAGAATGATCGCTCATTTTACATCATATTCATTTGTTGGTATCACAGATGTGAGAATGTCACTGATTTAATTAACATAAAGAAATCAACATCCTCATTACCAGCCTCAAATAGGCATAATGCATCGTGAACCAAAGCCAGCATAATGTCATCATTGGTAATGACATCTGTTTGCTCACTAAACCGGCCTTAATAAAACAGTTTGTAACAGAGGCATATTTGGATTAGAACATGTCGGTACATGGACTTAAAGATGCACATTTATTTAGAACACAGATATAGAATGATAGCTAAAGAGTATTTATAAATTATTTAGTCAGAAAAATAGAAAACTATTTCTTCCCTTGCTTTAATTGCATTCAACAAGTAACGTGCAATCCTACATTACCTATTATGAATTGGGTGTGATTATCACACTTTTGTCAACTTGCATCTTTCTTCTGCCTTGGTTATTTCATTGACCACCATTGTTTACATGGATTTGTCTCATTCATTCAGAAAAGCATAGTAAATGAGCTAGTTTTCTCTGGACCAGCTGGGTTGAACACTTAAACCAATTCAACATTGTCGGAAAGGAATAATATATTCTATTTAGTAATCTGGTGTGGGAAATTAAACTCTGACTTCCAAACAGTGTTTTCTCCAAGAATATTATAAACAATGTATATGTAAATGAGTAGGTATTAAGCAAGTGGAAACTACTACATGTTTGATAGGGATAACAGTGTAGTCATTAATTAAATTAATCTCTTTCAGCCTTTACTAAATCGTCTGGGAAATTGGTCCTGGTGTGGTCAGGAAGAAGGTGGAACAGGCAATAAAAAGTACTGCTACAACCTGGTTTCCTTGTCAAAGCCTCCCAAATGTATAGGATTTGCACGTAGGAGGATAGGGCGGGGAGGCAGGTATGTACCTCAGGATTTTATTTAGCAACAGCACACAATTTACACAAATGAGTAGAAATTTATGGGTCTTGACTTGCAAATGTGCAAGGTTACAAGCAAGTTTTTACCCACCTGAAGGCTTACAGATGTGAAATAGGTAGTAAAATAAGGGAAGAAACCTTATTGTCCAAAGATATGTCCCCCTGATAATTTTCCAGCTGTGAAGTTCATGGACATCCTGTTTATAGCAGAAATCAGACTTTATATTTTCAGGATTTTACCCCATTTTATATCTGCCATAATGTTGTTCTTTATGCTGTTATGTTTTCTGTCCATTGTTCCATTCTGTATTTCATTTCCACACAGTAATGAAGGTTCTTGACCAAACTTTGTAGCTCACTTGCACTTGGAGTAAGGAACAAGTCTTGATTTTGGGGTACAAAGTTCAAGGTCACAGAATGAAATAAGCTTGGGTTTCCTCCCAATTGCATCTGATTTACATCATATACTTTGATCAAATTTTTAGATGACTTACACTTGTGAGGAGGAGAAAACCTATTTGATTTTGAAGTCAAAGGTCAAGGTTGATATGACTGAAAAAGGGTTTCCTTGAAATAACATTTATTCAAAATTACAGAACTGTTCCAAATTTTGTGAACAGCTTATGCTTTGAGGGAAGTAAGAGCTAATTGATTTGAGGGTCAAATAGCCCAAGCTTGTTTCTCTGTAACTGAAAGAAAAGTGGTTTCTATAAACAGATCTCAATCATCTGCAGAGAAGACTATTAATCAAGAAGCTAGCATACAACCAGCTGTTCACAGTTCATGTTTTAAATATTGATTTGAACAGTTTGTTTATTTTGTGCAAACATTTATATTTTCTTTATGTTGTGATGTCAATCCAGATGTTACAAAATTGTTATTTGCGCAGTAAATTGACCAGTGCGCCAGCAACATTAACCCGACTCTTTTGATGGCTTGCACTGTAATTGAGGAAGAACCCTTTTGATTTCCACCTCAAAAGCTGAAAGGTCAAGGTCACTTTGAATAAGCTAAAGTTATTTTAGTACAATAACTTGAGTTTTTCACCCACTACAGTTCCAAACTTTGTGGATAATAAGGAAGAACCTTGCGTATATTTAGATCAAAAGGTCATGGTCACCAAAGGAAGAGTTCTTCATTGTCTGCATTTACAATACTATATTTTATGATAATTTTCTTCGATTATTCCCGAATGATGCCATCAGCCACCATATTTGTGGTCATCTGGCAGATTTACTGTTGACTTTATATGGTGTTAAGAAGTGGATATAAATTTATTGAATCTCAATATACTTTCACAAAAATTACATACTTAAACAGAATGCAAATCAAGGTTTCTGTTAGTATCCATATTTGTGATTTATAAGTTGATTTTGCTTCAGTGTGCTTTGTTAAAAATAGTAAATTCTGGTGAGCGTATATAGGAGAAACTGCCAGGTTGCCTATTGTCCAGGTAAAGTTGGTAGAATATCATCTGCTAGTGGCCTTATCGGCAAGGATATATACCGTATGTAGTAAGATAGTATGAGGTTGATGAATACACTGAAAATTATAGAAGTATTGAGATTGTATAAACCTGTTGAATGATGTTCTCAATTTCTAAAACAAAAACAAAGCTTTTTACTCTACTTTCTATCATTCTTTTCTATCACTCTTTTCAGTAACTTGAAAAGTATTAATAAGGTACACTAAATCAATTTTCAAAATTTTGTTATTCTGCTGTATAGATTCATGTGACTGTTAACACTTGAGTAGGGTGCCTCTTTTTAAAATGCAGATGTTGATGTCCACTAAGACAAAACAAATTTGAAACATTCAGCTTTAAGAACTAAACATAGCAATTGTTGAGATCATTTTGGTGCCAGTGTGTATCATTGTGTTAATTTGAATATGAGAAACCAGGGTCATATTTGCCTCTGAATTCATCTATCATGGGATTTCATGCATGAAATTTTGGACAGTTTAAGAATCATTATGAAGAAAATAACACGAACATCAATGGACAAAGTTAAAAATAAGTGATATGATTTCTTTTTTCCCATGCATGGTTTCAGTATGTGTATGAATTTGCATTCACAGACTAATGTGTCACTTATGCAGGTGGTTGATCATGGGCCCACTTTCAGGCCATGTTACCTATATTGTAAAAATGCATCCTCCATCTTTCAGAGTACAGTCGTTCTGACAGAAGGCTTATGAGAACATATGTTGTCATTAGGAGAAGCAGTTTCACAGTGTCAAGTTTTGTATTAACGCTTTTTATCATTAATCTGTCTTTTCTTCCAGGGTTTTATTCGATCGAGCTTTCACCTCATGGGATGATGGTTTGTGCCAATTGGACCTGACAAGTTCAGGATCTTTTTCAGGGACTTTAGGAGACTATGTAACTTATATTAGGGAAAGAAAAATGTGAGTATATAGATGAACATATAATGTCTATTGATTTTATGCTGTTGTTCCCCTGTATGGATAAGCAAATCATCAGTACTGAGATGTAGTAATTCTGTCTTGTATAGCCAGTTGTCCTTAACATATATAGCAGTGAATATATGTAGAACAAGTCATAAAAAAACCACTTGGAATCTACATGCATTATTAAAATGTGCATAGGCTGTCTGTGACTTGTACATTTGGACCAGGTTCTTGTTGTCTGAAGGGTAGAAATAATTTGCTTGCTTTAGTTTTGTATTTATTTTTCCATCAAATTCTAGAGTTCTTATGATAATGGTTATTGAACATCTGAAAATCTTTTAAATAAATACTGCAATTGTATTAAAGACATTTTAGCCCAAATAGAAAAATACCATTGATGGTTTATTTTTATTATATTTGTCTCTAGAGGCATATACACAAAGTAATCATCTTTCTTTACATCCTGCACACGTTTTTATTGGTAAAAAAAATCCTGCAGTTTTTTATGTATTGCCATGAAACTTAATAAATATAATGCTTTTCAGCTGTAAATGTGCATTTATAATTTGTAATTTATAATTTATCATATTTGTAATTTTTGCTGGAGTTATTGCCCTTGTTTTATAGCTTAATAACACTGTACAACACAATTATCATTAGTGCAATTTTAATTGATTGCCATAAAACTTTGTAAATATTATGATTATAGCCTGTAGATGTTTATATCAAATTAACATGTTCCCACAAATTCGTTTAACAATTGTTGACTTTTTTTTTATATACCCAGCACAAAATGGAGTGCATTATGTTTTTGTGCTATCTGTCCATCTGTCTTTAATTTTAGTTTCACAAAATAACTAGTTTTCCAGAGTCTTCATGTTCCATACTTTGTGGATTGCTAGCACTTGGGATAATAAAGAACCCTATTAATTTCAAGGTCAGATTTTCCAAGGTGTGGGTACAATGAAGAAAATTGGTTTCCACTGAGTTCTCTACAATCTACAATTACCCATCTATGTAGATGACTTGCACTTGGAATAAGGAAGATGTCTTTTGATTTTGGAGGTTAAGAAGTAAATATCACTAACCAAAAGAAGGAAATAGTTTTTGCACCTTAATTGTTTTCCTCCATCTACATTTGCCAACATTGTGGTTGGCTTGGACTTTGGCTACGGGAAAAGCCTATTAATATTTTGGTCCAAATCGAGTTCACTATGACTGAAGAAAATGTATTGTTTCCACACAGTAACATAAGTACTAAATGACAGACCTGAACCAGATTTTGTTGATGTCTTGAACTTGGAATTAGAAACAATTGTATCATTGGGGAGGGGTCAGAGGACTGGATCATTAACTTGTAGAAGCAAAATGGTTTCTGCGCTATAGCACGAGTTTACATTGCAGATTTGTTACTGACTGAAGGAAAAGTTTTTGCACACCTAAAATGCATATTGATTTTGGGATCAAACAGTCAGAATTTTGGCATCAAGAAAAATGTGTTTTGCTTTTGTTGTAAAGTAAGTTTCTTAACCAAGCTTTATGGATGACTTGCAGTTACAACAATAATGGAACCTATAGATTAATTGGTCTAAGTGTCAAGCCTGATTTGGTTCAGAGCCACATTTTTTGATGCAATGTTGAGGTCATTTAGACCAATTAGCCAGTAATCTCAGAGTTGGCCGCCTTCTGCAAATGATTAAATAGAAGACCATTAAACACATGCCAAAATAGATCATGCAAAACTTGGTCCTTGCAGTCATTTATATATAATTTCAAACCCAATTATCATCAGGGAGTACTTAACATTGTCATCTTTGCATTTCAAACCAAATGGGAGTTTTGTGCTAACACTGCATCCATATTTTATATGGGTGAGTCCTTTTGATGAATTTGTAGATTTAATTTACAATTCTTCAAACTATTTTCCATGTTTTAAACTTGAGAGCATATATTTTCCAACTGTTGAAGAAACATTTTTTAATTTTATAGGGAAATATTTGAACTGTTTATTAATACTGGATGCAAGCAACACACTGTTTACCTTCTACGATTATGTAGTCCAAAGTTCCACCCCTTCACTGATAATGGAATTTTCCGAGAACAAGGAGATGACTGAGCATGCTCGTTTACTTTGTAAACTTTCATTTAGTCTGAAATGTGAGATGGTATTGTAGGATTGAACTGTCTACTGATAATTGGGTTAGAAATTATCATTTATTTGAAAGCTTTATGCTTTTTTTAAAAATATCCTTCAGGCATATTTTTAATAAAAATCAGAAGGTTTTGTGGGAGTTGAAAAACAAAAGGGAAAATAATCTGATGCTGCCGATAGTTCTATAGGTTTGAGAACCTTACAGTTAGGTTGTTTGAAGAAGAAAAAAATTGAAAGTCTTGGGTGTGTGGACTGGGTAAAAAATTATGGGTGTCAGCCTAGATGAGTTGATGAATGAACACACAGTGGAATAACTACCTCCTCTTTTTGTATTAGTAGATTGTTTTGACTTCATGAGTGCATTCATATTAGAGGAATCAAAATAGCTTATCCTTGTTGAGAGTTTGCTAGTTGTGAGCTATCAAGGTTAACATTTGGGCCTGATATTTATTTTCTTGCTGCTGCCATGGCTATGAATATTGACTGTAAATTTCTATTTTTCCCTTTCAGCCCACACTATCGTCCACACTCACCTCCATCAGAAGATTCCAGTCCTTCTCATTTTAATGGCTCATCATTTTCCAATTCACAAGAACCAATAGAGTTCAATATGGAGCTTTTTGAGTCTCATCGTGAACAGTTATTATTACAAATGCAGCGGCAGCAGCAAGAACAGCTGTTGCTGCAAGATTCATTGGACCTCGAAATCTCATACAATGGTCTTGACCATTCCTTTTCATCACAACCTACATCTAGATTCACACTGGACTCGGACAGTGCAAAATTTGCCGTGTCAGCAGTTATTAGTTCATCACAGATTCAGCATCATAATGCTACAGTCACTTCCACAACAAATGGTGCTAATCTTAGTAATAATAGTAACATTAACATCAAAAAGTCACCATCAGTTGTGTCATCCACTCTGCCTCTCACAAATGGACCAACTGTAGAGAGTAAGTAACATTGCCATTAAATGAATGATATATTCTAATGTGACGGAGATTGAAAAAAAGCTCTTGTCACACAACAGAGATCACTAAAGTGATAGGACAGTTAAAAGCTTTAGATGTTTTTGATTTATGGATATGAGTGAAATTATTAAAGCTGGAATTTGCTCCTGTTATGTAATGAATGGAGATTGAAAAAAATCTCTTTTAGCTTTTGTCAAACAACAGAGATCACTAAAGTGATAAGAAAGTTGAAAGCTTTAGATGTTTTTGGTCTATGGATATGAGTAAAATTATTAACAGCTGGAATTTGCTTCTGTTACATAGTGAAAGTTTACCCCGAGTATGTACCCTTTTGTTAGATTGGCTTGGCTGATGAGTGGCAGTTTTCCAGAATTTTTGTGTAGCTTGGGGAAGAATAGAGGGTCTGCTGTACATCAGATTTTTCAGTATGTAAATTTTGACTTGTGTATGGTGGTTTGTGGCAATTTGTTGGTAGGAAACTGGCAGAAAGATTTTGCCATCACTATAGGGTTAAATGACACCAAAATCAATGCCTCAGGTAGTTACCATTTTATACACGTATCACAAGGTAGAGTGCATTTTGGTAGGACAGTTCATATTTTGCTTCCTGTTCTCTAGTATCTACTTCTACCAGACTTTTACATAGCTTCCAATTTGGACAGGAAAAACACCTATTAATATTGGGGTCAAAAAGTGGAAGGTCAGGGTCAGTATGATTGAAAAGTTGTTTGTGCACATTGATGTTAGTTCTGCATCACAGACCAAAACCAAACCTTTGGGGTGGCTTGGGTTAAAAAAAAAGCCATTGACTTTGGGGTCTGTGTACCCGATTAAAGAAGTAAAATGGTTTCAATATGACATCTTTAATTTTACATCATGTAGGCCTAACATGTATGCTAGTTTTTCCTGTCAATCCTGTTGAATCATTATAGCATAAAGTGTAATTTTGCATCAACTTGTTGTTGAAAGTCATATATATTCTACATCACTGAATGCATTTAACTGAAACTTCCAGATGATATTGTGGGTCTAAAGTTAATATGCTGTTAAGCTCAGAGTGGCAGGTTGCCTGTCTCTACCTGTTAAAGCATTCTCATCATCATCATCATCATGTTTTATCATTGTCAGCAGTGTTTTATGTTGGAATTTATGAAAGTTACATCTTGAACATCAGTTCCTGACCTGACAGTCTCCGCTACTTAAGCATTATAGTCTGCTGAACACACTCATTTCTGCTGAACTCTATTATGGTTACTCTTTTGGTCTGCTGAACACTTGTGGTCTTGTGTTCTGCTGAACATTCTTATAGTCTGCTGAACACTGCTCAATAACTGGTCTGCTTCTGCTGAACACTGCTCAATAACTGGTCTACTTCTGCTGAACACTGCTCAATAACTGGTCTGCTTCTGCTGAACACTGCTCAATGACTGGTCTGCTTCTGCTGAACACTGCTCAATGACTGGTCTGCTTCTGCTGAACACTGCTCAATAACTGGTCTGCTGCTGCTGAACACTGCTCAATGACTGGTCTGCTTCTGCTGAACACTGCTCAATAACTGGTCTGCTTCTGCTGAACACTGCATAATAACTGGTCTGCTGAACACTTATGGTCTGCTAAACATTTTATGGTCTGTTGGACACTTATTTGCTGAATACTGTTGGTTTGCTAAACACTTATGGTCACTGATATGGTCTGCAAAATGATCTTATGGTCTGCTGAACTCATTTTGTCCACTGAACACTACAGTCTACTGATCACTCTTAAGGTCTGCTGAACATTTTTATGGTTTGTTGAACACACATTTTCATGAACACTCTTAGTCTGTTGAACACTTGGTCTCCTGGTCTGCTGAACACACGATCTTTGACAGAAGATAATATGCAAATTCTTTCTATCACATATTTGCCGTTCTATGTTATTGTTGCTTATCCTAAACTTCTCATTATTCTGTACATGGTGGCCATTTTGAACTTTATGCTTTTGCTTCTTGTGACAGAATGGTTTTCTCTTGAGGACCTTTTGTTTCTCTTGAGAACTTTTTGTGATGTATAGATCGTCATAAATGAAAATAGTGCTGATTTTGCATCCAGTTTGACTGACATGAAAGTCTTGTTATATCTACTTCTGAACAGGTGGCTATATCGACATTCTGCTTCTACTAAAAGACTTTTCACAATTTGTAGATGGTGCTGATCTGACATGAAACCTGTGCTATTATAACAGTCTTAAAATCCTTTGGTGTTGGGGGGGGTGTTTGCAATTATTCATAGAACCTTCTACATATGATAAAGTCTCGTGTTAACATTAGGTTTTCATTAGGTCATCTGGCTTGTTGATAGTCCTAGATCAAAATTATACCAAACTGACATTTAACATGGCAGCCATCTTAAACGTCTTTTTTTTGGTACTCCTTGAGACCAATATAACTTATAAATGGTTTAGAATGTAAATAAAGGCAATCTGCAATACCATGGTCGTGCTGACCATATTGTATCACAGAGTGGCTACGTTTACATGGTAGCCATCTTGAAATTATTACTGCAAGTCCTGCTGCACAGATTGTCATGGCGACTTGTGGTTTTCACACAATGACTAGCTGATGTGTAGAATGTTCTAAATGACATTGGTGCCAATTCAGCAGCTAACATGGACACTGGTGGCCATCATAAGTTTGTTATCATGACTTGTCCTGAATGGATATGAGGTTTTCTGTGTACGAGCTTGACTTTCTTGTACTAGGTGTTCAGCATTAGGAGGTTAGTGTTTGGGACTGATTGGCCTGGTGCCATGATATGACTGGATGGGACATGATGTTTCATGCCTTTGGCATGATGCCTCAGTGCTAGACATCAATATAAACTGCCACATTGCAGACATTGTCACAACATGACTGAAAAAGTATTAAAGCTGTTAAAAATCCAAATCATGCGCTCACTGTTATGACTTGCAGATTATCCTAAATAACTATAGTGAGTGACAGACATCCAATATGGCTGCCATTGTGGCCATCTTGAAAAAAGTATTTTTGCTTCTCCTCCTTAAGTAACTGTCATATTGATATGGGGTTTTTACTAAAAGACTTCTTGTGGGATGTAGTTGGTCCTGAGTGAAATGGGTGACTGTGACTGCCATATATGATTGCCACAAGTTATTATGGACTCTTGTTACAACTACTCTTGTGAGATGATATTCATACCAACTTGAGTTTCACTAAAACACTTTCTGCAGTATGTAATTTATCCCATGTAAGCCAACAGTTATGCTCTAATGTTGAAAATGGATCGCTTGGTAGTGCACCCAGCACATATGCACCAAAAGTTGCTTGAAAATTTTAGTAAATTCAAATTCAGCTCAAATAATTTTGTTGTGTTAGATATTGGAAGCAAAATATAAATTCAGTAAATTATCAGAATGACAAAAATTAATTCTTAAAGCAAATTAAAGAAAAATAGTGAAAGAAAATGGTCTTATTAATTTAATATAAACTTACCATTATGGAGATGTCTTTTTCTCAGTAATTTACATAGTTTTAGAAATCTACTGCTCTGATGTTATAAAGCAGTGTCGGCAAGAATCTGTTATGAAATGCTCAAGCCTGGTTCATCTGTTGTAATTCATGAATGGCAGAGGCATCACCTGCAGTTTCAGGTAAAGGTTGCCTGCTGCAGTGTTTATTCCTGATAAAAGTTAAGGTTAGAGGAGCAGATGCATGAATAGATACATAGTTGATTCTGATGCATGAATAGATTTAGTTTATTCAAGTACATTTATATAAATCTGTCCAATTTGTCTAATTTTCTGAATTTTTTTCCATACTTTATAAAATAAAATGGCTCATCTTTAACCTAACTTTTTCACAAAAGTACTTGAAAACCATTACTTTTTGTTGGGCATCTTCTTAGATAGTCCAACACTTAAAACATTACCTGTTAGAATATCAGAAATTTTACATAGGTGATCTAAAAAATCTAGAGAATTTTAACCATACCTGTAATATTTTTTTTTCAGGTAAAACCGCAGGGCTTTCAACTTCACCAGCTGCTAATGTACTTCAGTTTAACTTTCCATTGAATAGTGTACAACAGTCCATCACCTCTTCATCAGTGTTATCATCATTAACATCATCACTGTCAACGATTTCATCTACAACATCATTATCTAGTCCTGCCACCACAGCTTTGATCACAACATCCAATTTGTCCGCAAGGAATAGCCTCAGTAACAAAACAATTACGACAATCAATTCAAATTTTCTCAAACTGGCATCCAGCAACACAGTTATGGACTCCAGTATAAAGTAAGTATTTCCTGTTTGATTGTTGTAATAAAATTTCTTATGCTTTTAAAGACAAGCATTTCTTTCTGACCAATAATTGTCATTCAGATTTTGGGGATTTCATATCTGTGTAGTAGATAGTAGTTAAGCTTAGTGGTCATTTTGGAATCCATGTAAGCATACATGTTCATCCATTTTGGCAAGTCTACACCCTCACTTAACTTCATTGTTAAATTTTTAGCTTACTGGCATTATAAAGTAAAATGTGCTTATAGGTATGGCCTTGTGGCTGTCTGTTATCATACTTGCTCAGTTCTACTTGGGAGCAGTATCTCTGATTAGAATGAGAACACTGGCTTATAAAGTCATGATCTTGGATGAGTTTGAGAATGTCATCCTGCATAAGATTGGCTGTGCCTGTCTGCAATTAGAAACGTTTCCTTTCAGTTTTATTAGTCAAACTTGCGTATGGTGTATTAGGTTTTGGCATTTATAACATTTGACAGTCCAGCCCATAATTTATTAATGGTTTGAGAGATTTAGTGAAACTTTGCGTAAGTATCACAACAAGATGGCCGTTTGGATTAGCATATTATGTTCAGGCGTATGGTTGTCCATCAATCCATTAATATTTGCTTCTCTAGCCTATATGATTGCAATGGATGGATAGATTTCGGTGAAACTTTATTTCTTTTTGTTTATTCTGGACACATCAGGTTCTTTTTACTTGTAAGTTGTTAGACACCTTTTAAATCATTTGAAAATTACATGTCAGAAAATGCACTCCAACTGAAATTTTATTTTGAAAAACATAAAACTCTGTATTTAGATTATACTCTTTAATCCACTGTAGCATCTTGTCAATGCAACCCTTCTCCTGCACAAGTACGATCCATTCTTTCAGTGAATATTTTTCTCATACTGTGAAAATTGTTAGAGCCAGCACATCTGAAGCGGAAACTGCAAGGACTAAAGTCGAGATTTTTTTTCAGATCTGTACCAGTCGAATTCTCACACTTCTGACCTCCATTATCATCAGTCAGTCCAGGAATGTGATCATATTACACAGAAATGTCATCCATGCTAATGATTATTAAAAAAAAAATGGCTTCAGTGAATACAAATTCGGTTTCCAAGGTTGGCTTGCTTTGTAATAAAAATAACCTTTGACTTTGTCCTCTCAGTAAGTTCAAAGAAGAAGTTTACTGCTTGCTGCCAGTTGTGTTTTTTCACTATCACCAACCGGACTTCTATGGGCTTGGCATCTGTAGTTAAAATTAATATAAAGGAGCATTGATGTCTGTGGGTAAACTGTTATGATACTTTTGTAACCTGTGCTGGCGAAAAGATTGTCACTTGGACTCAGGTGAATATTTTTTTAAAAAGATTTTTAATTTGCGAGATACTTTCATAAAGTAGACATAGATATAATTTAATCTTGAATATGCACCGAACACTGTATCATGTGTAAATGGCAGTTGTCTTCAATATTCGGTTGATTATTTCCCGGTCATTTGCAAAATCATCTGCTTCTCTTATGACCTGCACAAATTCATCAAGATTTTGTTTTCTCCAAATATTCTAGGTGATGCTGGGTCATGGATGTCTGTGCACGAAGCACTATTGTCGCATTAAAATTTGTTCCATTGTTTCAATTTATTTCAAAATTCCCATGAATACCGGAAACAAAGTGTGCTTCCATAACTCGGCTGTCTTTGTATAATAAAAAAGAAAACCAAAACAAAACGTCGCCACACTTAAAAGAATCCATAGTCTGCTTCTGATATCCGCTTGCTTAGCAATAAAAAAAACTTGTATTGATATCCTTTAATGGAAAAAAGTAACCTGGGTTGGCCTTCGAGATCAGCTTGCTTTGTAATAAAAAATAGTTTTGTCTTTGGAGTCTTATCAGTAAGTTCATAGAATGAGATTACTGCTCGCTGCCAGATGTGTGTATTCACCAGCAGACGTTTGTGGTCTTGGCATCAATAGTAATAATTACTTTTGTAACCCATGCTGGCAAAAAGATTGTCACTTAAAATAAAGTGAATGTGTTTTCAAATAATGATTTTTTATTTGCTAGATGTTTTCATATAGTAGACTGGATATAATTTAGTCTTGATTATTTTGCACCTAACACCATGTCATGCGTGAATGATAGTTGTCTTACAGATATCGGTTGATTTATTTCCCTCTTGTTTGCGATTTTGTTGGATCCAGGTTTCAGTTATATAATAATATTCAAACCTTTGAACACAACCAAACACAATTGGTTTCTCAATGTTCATGTCAATGAACAACGTGGCGTGTATTATGAGACATAAGAGATACATGCTACAGTATGAAAGCCCATGCTACATGTACAGATTTCGTGGATATATTTTATTTTTTAATTCTTATGTTGGAAAAAAAAGGAATAAATGATAATGGGGCATATGACCTAAGTGAGAGAAAAAGTTTAACCATAATTTCTGGTATAGGAAAAAAAATATTTTATCATGTCCCAATATATGGTAAATACAGTATATATCATGAAGAGACAGTGTCATATGCCATATTTATGCCCCCTACCACAAGGTCCAGGTCACAGATGAAACTACAGTTCTTTTTTTAACTATGTATTCTGTATTGATGGTGTGTCACATACCATTGTGACACCTTTAATTGAAGTTCTAGTTCATTCCAATGGTAATCGTAATTCTATGACTTGTCTTTGTATGAAGTACATTTTTGAAGTGCTGAAGAGACTGATTTTTGCCAGTCATATATCATGTATTCATGGCATGTTAGATGCCATATACATTCCACAAGATATAAAGCACTGTCTTGGCAGGGAGTATAACTTTGAAACCATTGAAGATATTTTCATGAAAATTTGTGAATTATATATCATAGAAAAAGAATTAGCCACATGCTTTTACCTCAAAGTCTTGGCCACAGCAAAGGAAAATGCAATTTGTTTTTACTTGTATCTTAGTCCTAAATGCAGTTCAGAACTGTCACATGCCATAGCCATGATCCCTACTTGTTTAAACAACAAGATCTGTTGACAAAACCCTATCCAATTGCACATGTTATATAGACTGTGTTATGTACCATAACCACTCACTCCTTCCTCAAAATGAAGGTCACAGCAACTGAAACTCTTGTATTCTTTCCCATAGTTTAACTTTTGAACTACTGGAGATGTCAGTGAAAGTTTATACTAGTTGTGCATATATATATATATATATATATATATATATATATATATATATATATATATATATATATATATATATATATATATATAATCACAATGAGGCATTATGTCACATACCATTGTCATGCCCATTGCCTCAAGGTCAAGGTCTCTTCAAAGGAAAATGGAAATCGGTGACCAATCCATAAAGAAGCATAACTTAAAATGAATAGAAGTTATTTTTCTCATTTTTCTCTGTTCACAATCATATCTCTGCCCTAAAGGTCACATTAATGGATAGTGCAAGTCAGTGACCTGTTTCCTTTATCTGGCATGTCATTTTTAATCTTGGATATTTTGATGAGCTCTACCCAGATCCACACCTTATCTACAGTTCCTTAGCTTAAAGGTCAGGGTCATTTAAGTGTGGTGGATGTTGGTCATTGATATTTTTCATAAGCATAACCAATGCATATAATTAGAGGGTTATTACAAATATAGAAAAAGGGGGATCTAGGTATATTCAGCTGTGTCTAGGTTATTCAAGAAATTCAAAGATGTATCATTTTCACAGGCACTAGCATCATGGTTAAAAATTTCAGCAATAAATTTTCACTTTCACAGCAGTACATGCTTTGCAGTAGTTCTTGCAGAATCTAGATTGCAGACTACAGCATGTTTTTTTTTGTTACTATTTCCTTGTCCAATAAAATAAGTTCTCACTATTCAGGATAATAGTTTTAGTGAATGAGAAAATAAAGAAAACCATGCTAGTCTGACTCTACAACAAACATATATAGTACTAGAAAACTACATGTAGATTCAGCGCTCGTGATCACTCTGTTATGAGAGATACCTACTGGGATTTAAATTCCTTGTGCTCAAGTAACCATCCCCCTCATTAGTATATTTTTGTACATTTGAGGCTCTTTTTTGTTTCCATGTGTGCTACTTTTAAAATAAATGCAGCAGTGTGTTTGCTTTTATCTCTTTTTTTTAATGTTTTCTATGAGTGATTATTATCCATGTGTTCTTGATAAGTGCCCAAGCTAGAAATTCCATGTATTTTTGATTAGTGCCCAAGTTAGATATTTCTGCCTGTCAATGAAATTGATTGATGTGATTATAGTTTTAAGGTAGCTTTACAAAATTTCAGTCATATCAGATATGATGTCAGCGATATGATGTCAGCATGGTACAATAGAGATAGTTAGCACTGGGGCATCATGCTGCAGACATGTAACATGATGTTCCACCCAGTCACATTATTCTGACACCAGGCCGACCAGTCCTAACACTAACCTCTTAATGCTGAGTATCAAGCAAGGCAGCTGTTAGTACCATTTTTGTAAGTCTTTGGTATGACTCTACCAGGGATTGAACTCAAGACCCACATCAGAGGCAGACACTCTAACCACTAGGCCACCAGAGCAGTGAAATTGATTGTCTTGTGCTTCTATAGTAATGAATGCACTCAATTCAACAAACTTTGGATGTGCTCAGTCTAAAATCTGTTCTCATTAATCTCTTGGATCATTTTTATGCACACTATTGGTACCATTGAGCGAACTTTCCCAGAGATATAAAAGAAGGGTTCTTTTAATTATGTCTCATTTTTGGAGAGAAAGTAAATCAGACTAAAAGTGTTTACTTTAAGGTTGTCATTTGCATCATTGGCACAAGCTTTCCATATGGTTCACACAAGGCACATTCTGTCGGACCAATAGTTTGTCATATGCCCATATTTTGCTCCTTTGGCCAACAAGGCACACAGAAAAGGCCATGGAAAATAAAGCTGTAGTTATGGTCAAGACTATCTGAATTGAGTGCACAAGAGGATCAACAAAATTGGCATAATTTAAATGATAATAAGTTTGAGAGATAATTTTTGTAGGGTTCTCTTTATAGGTGAGTAATGTCAGGTCCACTTAGGACTCTTCATTAGGTAAATACAGGTTTGATTGACAAAACAGGGTTTCTTATTATTTACTGATTTCCATATTGGATAAAAAATGTAGTTTATGTTGGTGTTGCTACACAATTCAAAAGAGTAGACATGGACATCTATTTCAATCTTGCCTGGATCATTATTTGTAATAGATGACTTGCACGTAAATTTTGTATATTAAATTGATGAATATCAGCAAAGATGACAATTTGGTAATAAGTAATCAGATATATTTTCAATTGTCTTTTCAGACAGAACCACGAGGACACCAAATCATTGAACAATCTAAGCCTCGATACAAGTGTGGCGATGGATGTGACATGACTGATGGCATATTAAGCCAAACCTCAGAGATTAAACCATTGCAATGTGTAGCTGCCGACTTGACACCAAAATAGTCGGATTCAGGACAGCACACATTGTTGATGGGTCTGCTCATATTCAATACCTTACTGTCCAACTTTGTACACTGTACATGTTTGAGTATCCAATTCAGTGCAGGCCAGTGAAGGAGGAGGAGATGGAGAGATAAATAGGAAATTCTGCATGGATTAAGAACAGCAGTCTAATGCTGTTGATAAGTGAGGATAGTTTGCTTTTGTGATAAGCCTAAAGCTATGATTTGTGTAAACTTGGGCTCTGGAATGGCAGCTAAATGGTTTCAACATAACTGTAGATATGTGTATATTATTTTTTTTTCAGGAATGGCAATAGTGAATAAATTAAAGGATTGCATCATGGTAATAACTTAACACTTTCTCATGAAATTGGCACAAATGTTTTGCTTGCAAAAATTTGAACATTTGTTATAAAATTGTGAACTTGACCACAAAAAGCAGGAAATAAGTGTAAAATAATATGCAATCGTGTGTAAATCTAAAAGTTTTGAACCTTTGCCTTGAGGTCAGTTTCATAATCCAACAAATAAATTTTGTTTTGTCAAACTTAGCTAATCTCAGCTAAAGCTTTAAGACATGTATATATTTATACATTATTTAATACAGAAGGAATTGTTAGTTTATTAATGCTGTTCAGGGATATGAGTGTGTCGGGTCTGATGCCTTGTTAATTTTTTTTTTACCCCTTTTCCTCATATCATTGGTTGGGGCATATGATGTTTTCCCAGTCTGTCCATCTTATTACATCAAATGTATTTCATTTTCACTCAGTAATATGTTTTAAACTTGATGGATTGAAGTCAACATTGTTATAAAGCTTCACATTAAAAAACTTCAGGTATAGTTTTCTTGAATTTTGGACAAATGTAACAATCTGGTGACCACAGCTTAACCTCTGACTTAGCTTTTCAGTTGCATCATATTGACCTATGTTTTTGTTTGGGTTTTTTTTCTTTCTTAATTATTCATAGCAATTTTAAGAAGAAATAAATAAAAAAAGGACAAAAGGTATTTGATATTTTTTAAACAAATGCTGCATATCGGAACCACAGTTTACATTGATCATACACTAGCTTAGAGTCACTGCACAATTCTTGGTCAACCTGTAAAATAGCACTGTTGTTGTATGTTATGCTTTCTTGTATCAATGGCCCTCTAGAAATTTCACCATATTTTTTTTTCTTTCAAGAATTTTGTCATCAAAATAAATAGTCAACATTTTGTTATGTGCTTTTATCAGTGTATTTAAGTCCTTTTCTTTCTGCTGTGATTGTACTGATTACTCGAGTTTAATGATAGCAATCAGTTGCAGTTTAAAAAATGTAACTTGTCTGTATCGTGGCTTACAGCTCTACAGTTTCTGCAATATTTCAGATTTTTTAAACTTCTAGAAAAAACTCTGGGTTGGGAAGTAGAATATGCCCTGTTCCTGCTTAATTATATCACGAGAGTTAACTAATTAAAGGCAAATGCTGTAATGGCTAGCTTCCAGTCACAACTAAAATTTTCTGGGTATGAATTCTGCCATCAGATGGACCTGGGTAAGCTAATGTGGTGTGACCTTATGTAAGGAACTGTACTCAGCCTTGCTTGCCTGTAAACAACCTTGATGATATGGATCAAATTGTCCAGCTATGTTAGGTAATGAAGGAAATGCTGCTGTTTTCTTTTTTTAAGATAATTGATTTACTAATTTATTCTACATTTTTTTTTTCTTTTCTTTGGTTTTTGTTCTTTCTTGGCACTACTGGCCATATACTTGAAGAACTTGTGGGATGGCTTCTCCATCTGTCCATTTGCACAAAGTTGTTATTGTTTCTCCTAAACTTCATGGAGGATTGCCATGAAACTTGATCTGTTTTTATCCTAAGAACTTATTGGTAGAAATGAAAATATAGCTGCTCAGATGTTCATAACAGTTACCATAGTAGCAATCTTGAAAATTTTGCTGCTCCTATGTAGTCATTAAATGTGTTACTAATTCTTTTGAATTGATGCTTATATTTGAATGATGTTTTAACCCAAATTCTTGTTATATTGTCTATTTTGCTTTAAATGAAAATTTGTTAGATCTTGCTTGCATTAAGCTACAACAGGGGCTAGTTTGAATCTTTGTAGCTCAGGAACATCAGAGATGGTTGCAACATTTGGCAGTTTAAAAAAACTTTTATCTTGAAATTCTGTAAATTCTTCTCAGATGGTAGAGCATCTTGAACATAAAACAGTTTAAAATGTTCATGCATTGGAAATTCTCATTGTCTAAAAAAATTTTGTACATACAAATGTAAGGCAGAAAATATTATATAATGTTAAGTCCACCTGTCTGTTATCACAATAACTTGAATTGTCTGCCATCTACAGGTATCATAATTTGTGGATTGCTGTTTTTTGGGATAATAAAGAACCCCATCAATTAGGTTCAATAGCCCACCAGCCAAGGACTCTGTAACTGAAATAGACTTTTTAAAAAAATGGTTTCTACACAACACTGGGAGGTTTCTAACATCTACAGTTAAAGGGTTTGTGGCTAGCTTGTACTTGAAGTAAGGAAGAAAGAACCTTTTGATTTGGGGATGGAAAGTCAAGGTTACTGACTAAAAGAATGAAAATTATATCTGCACAGTAACATCACTTCAGAATGACATTTTTATAGACTGCAGTCAAAGGTTAACAAAATTTACCCTACATCACAGACCTGGACCAAACCGGGGGGGGGGGGCTTGCATTAGGACAAGGCAGAAGCCTAATGATTTTGAGCTCAAAAGTCAAGGTCACAGATTGGAAAAGAAATGGCATCTGCACAAAAATGTTATCTGTCTACATAAAGTACTGCTGAAAATGGGGGAATGCATGGTATTATAAAATGATGGGGATAAAGCTTAGATCTTAAAATGTTTTAACTTTCAGTAACGGAAACATTTTGTCCAATTGAAAAAAAAATTGTGAATTTTCTAGAGTGGCTGTATGTTATGAAATACTGTGTGCAATGCAGATTTATACATAATATCCTGTTTATAAAGAATATCAGTGAATGGTGGAAAAATTACAATGCTGGTTTTCAACTTTTTGAAAGCACTTTAGTTCTTCCATGTAGTTAATGATGGCATTATACTATTCTCATTAATGTAAACTATCAGAGTGAGGGAAATGTGCGTCACAGACAAGTTGCAGCTTGGCAGTATTTTGAAAAAAGGTATTGGTTTATGCTCAAAACACGGACAGATCATTAGTGTTCTGCAGATTGTGAATTGATACGAGTATGTGTGACTGAGTGTACATATACTTGATACTCCAATAAGACATGGCAAATCATGATGTTCTTGTTGCATTCATTTGCAGTTTGCTAGATGCTAGTGATGACTTCTGTTCTGTGAACTGATCAGTAAAATATGTCTCTAGCAAAATAAGCAAGGCGGTTTGAGGAGAAAAAAGGTTGCAGCCTTGAATATATTGCCTGTACTTAAATTCCTTGTAATGTTAGTTTTTTTGTGTTCATTTATGTAATAAAGTATTTTTTTTTTGTTTCTGTTGCCACTAAAGGGCTTTCAAGTGAAAACTAGTGTAATAGTCAGAAAATGTAACTAATATGGGCTGTATATGATATGACTTTATAATTATCTCTATAATATAGAGTTTTTTGCTTAAAAGAAGATATCAAGACACTTTAGTGTGAAAAACTCTTTAAGTTTTGCCATTTTGTATTGTCACATTTAATAAGATTGATTCCAGACTGCTTTATCATGGGATCCGCAGTCATTGCCTAATTGAGGCTCTGTATTGTGAAATAAGGAGCTTAAATGACAGAAGTGTTAATTCACATGTTAGTATTCATAGTCCAGCTACAAAGATTTTCTGTTTTTTAGATTCTGGATAAGTGCTTGTAGCAACATATGCTGTCAATGTGTGATATTATATAAAAAGCAGCTGTAATTGTTAAAAATCTACCTCACTGATATGTCGGGATGTACGTGTCATAATGAAGAAATCCATGTGCAAAAATTTCTTTCAGTGGGATTCAGTTAATTCAAGAAGGTGACTGGTTGCGTGAATTATGATAGTTTGATTTATAATGCTTAAAAATCATAGAGCAATAGTTGTCATAAAAGCTACACATTTTTAAGATAAAATGCTGAAATCTATGTGCAGAGTGTCTGGAAAAAAAATAACTTTGATGTCTTGATCACAACACAAATTTGTATTGGATTTTCAATGTATTTAATTTGAACAAAGTCTTTTATGAATATCATGTCAGGTGTTTTTCAATAGCTTCCATGTAAATAGTACATTCCTGATGTTAAATTTTATGTATACAAAACAATATGGTGAATCCTTTCAAATGCAGATATCTTTAGGGACCAAAAATTATATTCAGAATAGACTGGAAATTGAAATAGATATGGTCTTCAAAGAAATACAATTGCAGATACTGGTCTTTTCCTTTTTACTGGCAAAACAAGAATTAAACTGCATCCCAACATGTTTTTGCATCATTTTTAGCTGTTATTTCCTCATTTATGATTTGATAGAAATATGCTAATGACAGTTTGTTCCAGACAACAACCATCATCTTCGAGAATGTCCTATTGTAATGGAATGAAAACTAGCAAGATTTTTTTTTTTAATCCAAACTTTTGCAATTATACAGAAGAGCAACACCATCCTTTTCATGACACCAACCTTTGTTTTTTTTTTTTGTTGCTAGAAAGTAAAGGAACTTGAACATTGTACTTAATCTAAACAACATTTATCTTGTTTATTCTTCTTGCTAATAAAAGTCATGGGGAAAGTGGTATACTGGAATCAACTTTTCTGTCCATGCATCCATCTTTGTATTTATTATCACTAGATCCCTTTGAAATGAAACATGGTAAACTTTCTGTATGATGTCCTGAAATTACATCAGTATTTTAAGAGTCCATTCATTACCTTTTATTCATAGAGCTTTTCAGTGGTTAGCATACTGGACTGCTGACAGAAAGGGTGCTGGTATGAATCCTATCATCATCTAGCCTGCATCAGCTACTATGTTGTGTCCCTGGGCAATGTACTTTACTCAAATTGTCTCATTACTAAATAACCTACTTGTGTTTCTGTGCCATCAAGCATTAAACCGAACCAAACCACTCTTGTCCAGTTGACATCTCCAAAACTGTTCAAAGTGTTTTCATATTGTAGCATAACGATTTTTATTTTGTCATATTATTTCAGACTTGTCTCCCTATTTTTAAAATTTATGCTTAGACTGCAATGGGGATGGTTATATTACAAGACTTGCATGCTGAGATGTTGGCTTGGATATAGTCAGTTGTGCAGAGAGACCTATGGTCCAAGAGTGATCACTGTGGCTTGATGCACTTAACACATTATCTCTGTAAAGCACATCTAGAACCTATGTGAGAAGTGAAATATATAATATTATCCATTTTCTTAAGTCTGGCTTTGGAATAAGTTCAGCATAGTGATTATTTCATGCAATTATCCTAAACATCTGTCAAACCACTGTCAAACCACTCTAGATTAAGGTCAGTCTTTATCAAATTGTTTTGTAGATTGAGTTCATTGTAAGTTCTTTGCTTTCTAGCTAAATTACAAACAAGCTGAACAGAAAGGAGATGCTTGTTTATTGATTTATATAGCTTGTCAGAACATATGAAAGAAAGTTAAAAGCACTGCAAGTAGAAAAGAAAGATCCTCTAATAATCCAGATAATGAAAATTTACCTCCACTTTTAGACATACCAACAGGCATGAGGGCAAGATTTAATTGATTTTTAACTTACCATTATTTTTGCTTTCGATGTGGTTTATAGACTTTATTTTTCTGTAATGTTTTCTAATTGTCAAAATTTTTATTTGATGAGTGAGATTAAGATGGTTGTTTAACAAAAAGTTGACGATAGTCATCGGAGAAACCTTGTCACTGGTATCTTGTAGATACAATTGAAAATAATCTCAGTGAGCATAGTGTTATTCTGAGTTTTAGATATAACATTTCAGATGGCAGAAATATTGGATATTTTTTTCTCAAAATTAGGATTCTAACCATGTACTTTGCAATTGTAAGTTGAGAGAGGAAACTTTATCACTGTCATGATTTAGAACTTCACCAAATGAATCTTGGATTCCACTTTTAGGTGCAAGTCTGGCATTTGTATGCTATGGTTAGTATATTGTGAATTGATAGTCTTTTGGTTTTTAAACCTTGATTAAAATAATGTGCCTCTTGCTGAGTAAATTCTGTCAGACCTAAATTACTAAAAAAATACTATTAATGGTGGTTGTTAGAAATTTGCATGTACAATACACAAATGTAAGCCTCAAGTTTGAAAGCATGTTTTCACATTGAAACTCGCACAAAACCAGACATTTTGTTTTTATTATTTAGACTCAAAAACCAGAAAGAGAATATGCATTTATATCATTTATATTTACTCTTTCACCAGTTGGCTCATGAAAAAAGTCAACAGATTATAACTTTGTTTATAGGTTGTCAAAATCTTTTCACTTTTGAGTGTCCAAATGCCATGTGGAGAGGGGTGTTCTGTTGATGACTGGTACACTTACCATTATTATTTGTTGTTGTTGTTGTTGTTGTTGGGCTTAACGCCATTTTTCAGCACATGATAGGCTATTCATGGCGGCCAGTATTAATGGTGGAGGAAGAAACCGGGAAATCACCGGAAAGAACCACCGACCCACGAGAAGCTACTGGCAAGCTTTCTCACATATCCACATTCGCCAAATCCTAGACTCGAACCTACGCAGACAGAGGTGAGATGGCAGTGATCCGTAACGGACAGCGCTTTAGACCACTCAGCCACTCGGGGCCCCCATTATTATTTGACCAATATTGTTGTCATCGGATGGGAGAAGTTTGTAATCTTAAGTATTTCCTGAGAATGTGTAAATGACGAACCAATGAAACTGCACAAAGTAGACTGTTTTGTCAGGAGTAACATTTTCATGTCTACATAGGGGTTTCATTTTAGGTGTGATTTTTCTTTCATTCAGATAAGTATGATTGCAATCTTTGGATACATCTTGTGATGCCTAGCCTCTCAAGAAAAATAAAATTTTAAAATATTTTTTCTGCTCAAGAAATATTGATATTGAAAGCAGATTATTCAGCATATATTACATGTACTACAGTTAGATGAATGTATTGTAAAATTGTATCAAAAATTCTATTGATGCACTAAAACATCTCTTCTAATATGGTAGATTTTCGCTGCTTTAAACTAAAAGTTGGTGGTGATGTCACAAGATTCTGAGATGTTTGTGGGCACATGTTGCTGTCTTAATTTGTTATGTCCAAGCATGCTTGACAGTTGTCAAACTTTTGTTATTGTTTTAGGATATGTTCCAATGCCAAAAAGTCTGAAGTATGTACATTAATTTTTCCATTAAAATCATTGGTTACACCGCATACACATATATTTCACTAGCTCAAAGGTATTGTGTAGAGGACATTTGATGATTGTATGACTTGATGATTTATTTTACATCTTGCCACATGACAGAACTCAATATTAGTTATGGATAACTTGAATTCACAGCACAATAAATTGAGAAATGGGTGGTGAATATCTGCTAATTAAATGCTTGGACCAAAAACAAACAAATTGCTAAAAGTCATTTATCTGTCATTGGTCATCCTGCTGTATGGTAGATTAATTTGTCATGAACTTTGTGAATCAGAATAGAGTCACTTTTTAGCACGTGTATAGGGACTTGCATGTAAAGGTAATTTTGATATGTAATATTCAAAATGCCTGTCGTAAAAATTTGGACATTATTCACCCACATTTGACAAAATTGGCCATCATTTGCCAAATATGGTCACATACATACACTAGTACTTTTATGGCAGATATTTAAATTTTTATCTTAAAATTGTTTTATACAGAAGACCCAATACCTGGATAGAAGTATTTTGTTGAAAACATTTAACAGGTTTGTTTGGTGATAACAAAGGGAGGTGATTTGTATATACACAAAAGGTCAATTGTTGAATAATTTCTAAGAAAATTTTGGCAAAATATTGTTTTGACCATTTTGACATGCTTGGTAATTTGTTAGTGAAGTTACTATGTTTGACATGTATTTTTCACCTGGTATGAACAAAATCATATAGGTACTGAAGTGGTGTTAACAAAATGTTTTCATGTTATTTAATGTTCACATCACTAAATCCTAATTGTTAAGTCATTGCCTCTAAACATCTTAAATGTTCTTGCTCAAATTCAGATTTTTGACCATTTGTGTAAATTTCTCACCAAACACTTTTCAATCATTGAGGATTTAATTGCATTCTTAATATTTTGAATTCACTCGGAAATGGCTATTTAAGGATTCCTTCAGATAAAGATGTCATTGATCTCCATTTATTAGGAATACATTTGCAACTGTATACAATATTATTATTAAAGCTACATTTTCTTTTTATCTGTTCGACTTTTTCTGCCCTAAAGAAAAAAGTCCCAATGTTATAAGTATTGTAAACAAGATAATGTAAGATCTCAGAGGAAGAATTTTTAGTTCATCATTTCTAAAACAAAAAAAAAGAAAGGAACCAACTGAATTAATTCATCCATAAAGTTAATTTTTAAACATAAAAATTGTGTGCAAGTGTTCTTGTGATTAATAGTTGCTAATCATTTGACTGGAAGTAATTGAAAATAGATTAGTCTAAGAATACCATATTTGCAAGTAAAATACATACCCTATATTAACAGAATAGACCGACATCTTCTAATGGTATATTGTGTCTCAAAATCTTATCATTGCTTGCTGTTAGTGGTGTAATTTGATAAGTTGACCCATTTCTGATTGAGGTTCACTGCTTGGTTCTTGATTCCTTCTGTTTTCTGGAGGAAGAATAGTTTTTATAGAATTCTTGTGAGACATGATTTTTTATTTTCACCACAATGTCATGTAATTGTGATATGTTACATGGCTGTTCTTCAAGTCATATGGTCATGACATAATTAAATTTTAAATGAGGTCAAAATGTAAAGTTCTTGGCATCATGCAGTTAAAATGGCATTTCTACAGTTCTAAAGCAAATTATATTTAATTCTGTATAGCTGTTCTAAATAGCTTATTAGGTATATTACAGGCATATATTGAGGTTATATAGCATTGGATTGGCAGAGCTTGTTACCATTCCAGAGACCATATTTAGATAACTAGTTATTTTGTTAGAACTTGCAAACAGAACCATTTCATTTTTGTATGGTTGTTCATTCCACCTTCATGTGCCTCTGCACTGTATGAAAGATTCACAAATCTTTTTCTTTTTGTAAAAGGTAACCTAAGTGATTTACGGTAACCTAAGATTGATGAAACCCAAGATACTCTGGTGATTGACCTATTGAACACCAGAGTGTGAACTTTGTTCTATTCTTAGCTTATTGTAGTTGTTGACACATTTATATGAATTATTAGTAGAGTTAAACATGAACTTTGCTGCAATGTTTTGCACTCATTAAAACATTTGTAGATCACATGCAGATCAATAAATGTGTTCCGATTTGCTTTTGAATACAGAGGTCTAACACTAGTTAACCATGTTAGATGCTGTACTCTTCTAAGTAATTTTTCACAATGCATATTCAAAAGATTTACAACTTTTCAACCCTTTTAACCTGGTTATTACATTTGTATGTTATGGCCAGAGCTCATCATTCTCATTTTTGCCTGTTTACATTCTCCATACTTGCACCATTGGTTTCAATTTCACTACTTGTTGCCCAAAGAGAGTCATCTTTGGTTGGGTATAATATATCCATTTGGGATTTTGATCAGTGTTGTATTGAACAATAATTTAATGCTAAGATCTTTTGTTTTTACTGATTGAGTGTTTAGTAGTAATACAAATAACTTTTCCTTAGTATTCTTGATCCTTTTATCAGTAATAGTTTTTATATTTGAGATTGGCTGGGTTTGCCGATCTGATGCTGATTTCTTTTTTCCTATCCACTCTTGATCCTATCTTTCTCATTGTATTCAAGCTGACTTTTCTTATGCTAACACATGCCTCAACTGGAAAATTTGGGATGCGTTTGGTCATAAGCAAGATCAATGCATGCTAATGAGGACTATTGCCTCAGATTGGTAAACCTTTTATTACTATGGTAACCATACTTTTTGATCGAAGTTTATTCAGACCTGGAATATAGACTTGAAAGATTTGAATATCCCATGAGTTTGGTTCGAGTCCTATGGAATAGGTGAATAATTTTGCTGAGGCTATTAATGCACTAGACACTCCATTTCTAGTTTTTATCAGACTTGGCAAATATGCTTGACTCATTAGGATATTGTGTGAACACATCTATGTGCAAGATCCCTGCAAATTAATGAGGTCATTTTGTATTGGATAAACTAAGCATGTCAGCACTTGTGACTATTTCTGATTAGCATTTTTTTCAAAGCTAGAGAATTGGCTATAACATGAGGTTATCTGGGGAGTTTTATTATGAGTGATGTATGTATTACGTATTAATTATGCTTTCTTGCATCCAATTGGATGAGTTCTGGTAGGTTTTAAGAACATTTATTTCTATCTGGTTTTAATTAAGCTTGGTAAATGGGCTAATATGATGATGTTGTTGAACATGGTTTATTAAAACATTTGTGCATCCTTATAAGGTGATCTTACATTTATTGGCCAAGCATGTTAGCACTCTAAAGACAGTCATTTTAATCAGGTATGAACATCAGATGTGGTGTTAAATAGGCTTGTAACAAGATGTCAGGTTCAACCATCATGGGTATGTTGGAAAGCTTGTCAGTAGTTTCCCCGTGGTTAATACCACATTTATCCTCGACCAAATATATAATATTAGCTGAATTCAGATATGGTCTCTGTGATGTGGTGATGGGTATTAATGTAAATGCAACTTTTGAACTAAGGAGATGGACCAGAAGTAAGAGCATGCTTTTGTAAAGTTTATGAAGGTATGTTCATTAATCAGACAAAGATCCTTTTTTAATCAAATTTCAAACTCTTGAAAAACTTTATTTTTCCCATCTTTTCCCCAACTTTACTTTAAACAGCAGCACTACATTATTTTTTTTTTCAAAAACGATTACTGTTAAGATTGTTTCATTCTGTGCAGTGTGGTATTTGTACTGTGTAAATCTAGTAATGATTTTCAGCGTGACCAGATAAAACAAATTGAACTAATAAAACTTATTAATTTGTAGAAGTCTGTCAGTTGTCAAGAAAGTATAACTGTCCTTCAAGTCTGTCGGATGAGTGTCGTTCTATGGAGTGGCAGATGTCAAATATGAAATTGTCTTTGTGTAAACATTTTCATCTGTGATAAAAGAATTGGCATGTGTATTGCATGCCATATTAAAAAGAACAGAAATAAAAATTTGTATAAGCTGAAAATTTCTTCTGTTGTGAATAATTTTGGACAAAATATGTACAATTGCTACATATATTCTTTAATTTTTACACACATGCACAATCGGGCAATAAAATAATCGAAGGATGTTTTTTGACTTGTGATGAATGACTATAAAAAAAAGTTATCCTTAATGTTATAAAAAAAGGCTATAATTATATAGAATGTTCTAGAAATCTAGAACAGACGACCCAGAACCATTATACAACCATTCTCATGGAGTACTCTAGTCATTTCACATTGCAGTTCACTCTTCTCGGAAATGGCCTTTGTTTATCTGTTCAAATTCATTTTTCAGTTGTTAAAATTTTCTAGACCGCTGTGGTGGAATAAGTGGTTAGATCATCTAATGCGAGAGGTCACGGGTTCGAACCCCGGGAGAGACGTACTAAAGTCTTGTTAAAAAAATTTTTTTATACTAGTTGCTGCCTCGTTTGATGCTCAGCATTAAGAGGTTATTATTAGGACTGATTATGTCTCTAGCATGATACCCAGTGATAGACGTCACTATAAACTGCCACACTGCTGACATCGTAGCGATAAGAGTAAAATTGTTGAAGCTATGTTAAAAACCCAAACACATGCACATTAAAATTTGCACATTATGCTTGTCTAATAGATTAAGGTGTAATTTGGAAACCAGATATATGCATTTTATGTTTCTGAAGTACTAGCTTCTGAAGCAAAATATAGTATTCTTTTCAGGAATATCACAAATTGGGGGCACAAAAAGATGTAATTGGATTATCACCCCACATTTATTTTGTACTGGTTCATATGTATTTATGGTTTGTATGTTCTGTAATGTATTGCCTGTTGATGGCTGAGACATGAACAAGAATCACTTCACCTATAAAGGGAGAAGGATAGAGTGGGACCAAATTATTCTTCTGCAGACTCGGAGAAGGCCATCATTGTTGAACGCTCCTCAATCCCAGGAGTGGATGGGATCTGACTGACGGGAGAGGGACTAATGGACCTGAAGGTTTAGAGGTCTCCATGATTTGGGTGAGGGCAAAATCCAATTAAAATGACAGACCTGGGGACGCGTCCTTGAGAAGGCCAGATCTGATATTGCTCCTCCATCAGATCACTGGTGTCTGGCCGGTAACGGGTCATTAGTCAATGTAGTCTCGTCAATGGCACGGGGAAAAGGATTGGGTCGACATGTCACAAGTCTCCATTCTTCTGATGGATCATTTGGGAGAGGGAGTCGGCGTACATTTGTCCAACTAGGATAAAGGATCCGATTGGATCGTGTTCCATTTAAATCCCTATCAATGTGGTAATCTATTTCAGATATGTAGAAATTTCTTTCTAATAATGGCGCCATGAATGCCCATGCATTAGCCTTGGAACGGTTCGGATGTGGCAAGTTGCCGACATTTTGTCTCGTGTAGGGCAAAGCAAGAGGGCACCAGTCATCTGCTAGACTGTCCTTCCCCTTCTATGATACAGCTCTGTGGATTCAGTGTCCAGCTACAGGATTCACGCTTCTCTCTGTGCCGTAAAATCCTCCATCCGCGGAAGTGTAACAAGTGGATTTGTTTAGGTACCTGGGTTTGCTGGAGTCGATGGAGTTTAAATCAAGTACGTTAGTTACCATTCCTCACATGTCTATCTTAATTCAAAATTTCGAGGGATGTCTTGCCAATGTCTATAGTGCTATTAGTGTCTTGTCTACCCAATGGAGGTTACGTCAGACACGTCGAATATACTTCTTGATCAGTGCTTCTCAGTAACTTCCTATGGACTGATGAACTGTCTTGAATGCAAGAAAACCAAACCAAGCTGGATTATAAGAACCTTTTAGGGCTTTGTCGTTTCATTCCATTTGTCTTCACGGGACCTATGGAACAAATAGCACTGGTCAATCACAGCCACTCCTAACACGTCAAAACCAGCCAGGAAGCATTTTAATCCTGATAACCCCAAGAGACCTTCCCAGTTCTTTAAATGGATGCAGATACAACAGTCTGGCAGTAGCACCAATTCAAGCCTTTTTTTTTCTTCTCCCGCCCTAAGCTTGACGAGGCTGTAGGAAGGGTCCAAGATGGAAGCCTATGAACTTCTCCCCTTTTCCCAACGAAATTTGGGGAAAACTAGAATTAAAACCCTATCCCTCTTCTGAGAATCTTTGGATATTCAGCTAGTACGATTTTTATACTGCTTCGTCTAATCTTTTTGCAAGGACATCCATTGTTTCCCCAATACAATTTGACTTAATGAAGAGGAAAGGTAAACACCTTTCTGCGGCAAACACATTAGAGAGGGTCTCTTACTCCCAGATCTCATTGGTCTCCATTAAACTTGGCAAGTTTCTGTTTCACTGACCTTTCCACAAGAAACGTGTTACTTTCAGAGAACCATTCAGGATGGAGACCACCGCCAAAGTCAAGAACACCATAAGGCCCTGCGACTGGACAGTCTTAATCGACCTTCAACGTGCGTTACAAGTTTTCCTCCACACAGCAAATACCTCATGTTTCCCTGGACTGGAAGGCTTTCTTTTGAGCTGTGCTATTCGGCCTATCCTCCACTCATAGACTTTTTATCAAAGTTTATGTAGTAGTTGCCGCCCACCTAATTGATCTAGGGATCACCATCCTCGAGTATTTTCACAAATGGTTGATGCACAATGATCTCAAATAGTCCCTCTTGCAAGATCTGTCTTACTGCATTTCTAAAGTGATCCTGCTCGAAATAGAAGTTAATCACTTCGCAGGATTTTGTTTACTTGAGGATGAATTTCCTCACCAACCTTGGGCGAGTTCGTGCTCCACATTCACGTACATCCCGGGGATTTTGAACACCACAGCGGAACTGGTTCTAAAATGATTGCTTGCACTATCTCCTATTTCTCCTTCTGGCAAACAAGTGCACCAGGATCTCGTTAGCTTGGATTGTACTGGGGTGAGAAATTTATCACGAATGGAATTAATGAACCACTTGATAACAGTTTTTGGCCTCATACCTTGTACTCGACCTGTTCCTCACTCCAACCAATACGTGGATGCATCAGATCTAGGTTGGGTTATTCGTTTGGAGCAAAAACGGTAGATTTTGTTAGTGCTTATGGTCCTGGAATTATGCCACCTTTCACATAAAAAATGACATAGAATTGCATATACTTCTCTTTTCATAACGCTTTGCAAACTTCATCGAGTCCCTGCGCGGCTGAGTGATATAAAACGTTCGCCTATAGTGATCATTACCATCTCGCCTCTGTCCGCGTAAGTTCGAGTCTCGGGCTCGGCTCGGTAAGTGAGAATGCTTGCCTGTAGCTACCTTTGGTTCTTGCAGGGGTTTTCCATGGTTCTTTCTCCACTAGTTACACTGGCCGCAATGCATTTTGCGTTAAAAGGTGTTAAACCAAAAACAAAAGCTTCTGGGGGATTATTCCTATATGTCTGATATATTCCAGGCAAGAAGAACACTGACGGACAGTTTGTTCAAGCGATGGATAGTAGTCTTTACTGTCTACCAATCAACAGTAGAGTCCCTGGTCAAAGTGAGGAAGGCCCTTGGTGGATTGTTTACAAGATTGAGCAACATTCTTAAATTTTATGTCTCCCTTGCCCCAGGTCATAGTACCTGGACTGTGGACACCTTCAGTCTCAGGTGAGATCGTATATTAAGCCTTCCAATCTTTTAGAATGATGTTACAGATACTGATCTCATTCCATTGCTCCTTTGTGGCCTCGACGATCGCTGTTCAGCGATCTACTGCAGTACAATGATCTCTTCTCCATAACAGCCAACATATTTGACAGAATCACGCTAGGCTGATCTCGTGCGATCAATACGCCATGATAATTGTTTGAGTAAGGTTGTCAACAGCATCGTCCAAGCCAGGAGACTGTTTATATAAAATACAGAGTGGAGAAATCGTGTGCGAATGGTTCAGCGAGAAACACGTTGTTCCTAACAGTCCCTCTTTAAGTCCAGTGGCGAGATTTCGTTTCCTGCTAAAAAACAGAGAACGTTCGGTTTCTACTATTAAAGACTACATGTTCAACACGTTCAAATTCTTTAACGGTACAAGCCACTGGTTCATTCCAGTATGATTCAGATTTTTAACTTTTCTGATCGCAGAGACGGGTATCTCGCTCACTAATGCCTGGATGAAATATCTCGTGAGTATTGTGGTTTTGTTAAAGCCCCGCCCCCCCCCTTTTATAAACCCCTGGACGATACTTTCTCAAAGAACCTTACTTAAAAACTGTATTCCTGCTATCATTAGTGTCTGAGAAACGAGTGAACTTCATGCTTTGTATTTAGATAAAGGTTGTTTATAGCTGAACAGTAGTTACCAGTCAATTTCTCTCCTTTGTTAACCGTGTCTTTTTGCAACAAATAAGAAACATGCTTCCTTCTATAGCCCCATACTCTGTAAAGGTCGCCAGTCTCAGCGATATTTGCATATGCGATGATCAAGATAGACTTTTCTTCCTTGTTAGGCATTACGGTTCTATTTGGCTGCATCAACTGGGAGAGAAAAGAGTCGGATTGTATCTATTATGTACTCCGCTAATAAATCAGGAATCACTATTTCAACCTGGAATGTCCTCACTATTAAGGGAGCTTGTCAGTTCTTCACTGAGAGGGGCTTTCATTCATGAGAAGTAAGTCCCATGAAGCTTATTGGGATGTCAAAATCATTTGTATTTGGAAGATATTTTGAGCAGCGCTTTAGTGCTCTCTCAATTTTCTCATCCTTTTACATTCTGTCGTTAGCGCAAGGGGTCGAAAGTTCGTTAATGTGGGATTCAACGCCAATTACAGTACGTGATAGGCTTCACATGGCAGGTAGTTATATTTGGCGGAAGAAAACAATGGGGAGAACAGTCAGCCCACGTAATGGTATTTCAAAGCATTCTCACATACCCACGTTGTACAAACTCGGACGGAGGTGAGATGTGTAAGCTATCTGTCTGCCTTAGACCACTCGGCCACCCTCCTTACAACCCCAACACTGAGTGATTGCCTGATTTCTTTGGGTCCAGTAGTTACGGCAATAAAGTGACCTCTATATGCTACCAACTTAGAATATTGGATACACATACTGTAATGGTGAGTATATAATGTTTACAACAAACTTTGACTCCATCAGCCTCCCTCCGAAAGTGGCAAATCCAGTAACATAATTGCGATATGTATTGTATTACTACTATTACAATCTAGCGGGTGGGTGTTAAACTAATTTTAACAGTGTAATACCTATCACATTTTCAAGATTCCTTATTCCCCATCCATCTATCCATGCTTAGTCTAGATCCAAGTTAAAGACGGGAGGGGGGTAAATATCCCTAAAGAGCCGACGACTCTCTCTCTCTCTCTCTCTCTCTCTCTCTCTCTCTCTCTCTCTCTCTCTCTCTCTCTCTCTCTCTCTCTCTCTCTCTCTCTCTCTCTCTCTCTCTCTCTCTCTCTCTCTCTCTCTCTCTCTCTCTCTCTCTCTCTCTCATATATATATTTCTTACACGTTCTATGTAATTGGAATATGGCATTTTGAGGTCGGATCTAGTGATTTAGTGTCCTGGTAGTAAACAAGGTGGTAGTGACAGATAAGTTCAGTTTACTACATTTAAATAATATTGTTTACACACTATCGACACTATGATCCATACACACACACAAAAAATAGAATATATATATATATATATATATATATATATATATATATATATATATATATATATATATCTAGATATATATATATATATATATATTCATTTTTTTATCGATTGACTCGACGATGTTTAGTGTGCCTCCACTGCTTGTAGCTGGGGTAATATATTTTGATCCTTTTTATTTTAGGAAACTTATTAATAAGAGTGTACAAAAACGTCACTAAATGCACAAACTGCAAATTTGTTAGGCACATTTGCATTTATATACAATTGACCAGCATAGATTCTCGGACAATTACAGTAATTGTCAAATTATTGTAAGGTTTTAGACATTTGTTTCCCTATATGGAGTTAAGTGTATATATTTTTATTCATATGTAAATATACCTTCTTATATTTTCTGGCCATAACGGCAATTTATTTCAGTTTCTTACTTGTTTTGTACAAAACTGTGTTTTGTACAAAACTGTGTTTTGTCAGCAGATGAAATATCGTTAAAAGCCAGGGGTCTTTGCTTGACTGCGCGGTGTCAAAACCCTGGCGAGATTTCCGTTAGAAGTCATATGTTTACCCCAAATTTCCAAAGACTTCTATACAACTTGAGTTGTAAGTTAGAAAGCCTGACTTGTCCATTCAATACATAAATTTTACTCTAATCAATGCAAGACCACATTATTCACAATATGCCAAAAATCAATCAACCGCACATCTACATAGTTTCTCTTCATCATCTTTACATACCGTCAGCAGTTCACGCCATATAAACTATACATCTATCTCCTAACACAGGGAACTAATTTAACTACGCAACCTTAGGCCAGTCAAAATATGGTTTCAAGGCACATAATGCCAGTACAACTGCATCACATTTGCCACCATGGCAAGATAATTGGTATCTGTCGAGTACCTTCTTGTTTATTCCAGTGTAATTTACCGGTTTCCTACCGTAAATGCTGCCACTGCAGCCACAATACCAATGTACACCACTAGATTTTAATAAGGACTACATTATAACAGGGACAGTCTTGCGGTTTGGGTCTGAATTCGCTACTCATTGACCATAACATCATATAGAATCACTAACACTTTCTCTCCGTGACGTTTGCTTCTAGTAATTGGTTTATTTTTTCGGGCTAAGGAATATTTCTCACTTCACCGAATTCCAATACTCAAACAAATAATCACACAAATCTTAGAAATTCTTAAACGGGGCGCTGTAACCAAATGTTCATCTCCTACATTTTATTACAATATGATAGCTGATTGAAAAATATAAGTATTCTAAAAAGAATGATTGCATAGTCAGAAGATTGAATCAGCTAGTTACTTTAGACGAGATAAAGTACACGACTATAAGTTAACAGAGGAATTAAAAGTGGATGTTAAAGACTTAAAAATCTGTCTGATAGAAAACGAATTGATATGCTGTAAAAAGGCGTTATGAAGAGAACACAGAAAGAATGGAAAGATCTTCCTGTCATTAGTGATGTTCAGCCAATTCCTAAATCAAAATAACTCAATAGCTACAGCTTCAAGACATTGTGAAATCTTACATTATTTTTTTGTAATAAATTAGTCGTTGCACACTAGACGACTTATATCAAGCAGCAATCTATATATATTTCATTTTACCATTCAGTATTTTTTTTTAAAAAAAATGCACTTCAAGGTTAGAACATTGTACAAAGTAACCTTACAAGAGTTCTTGAAGCTGCTTGTACCTGTATAATGTGCTTATTTAAACAAGGACAACATGTTTGTTGCCAGACTGACTCTACCATATTCTTGCCGCACTTTCCGTGTAAAGCTTGATGTGAAACAGACTTGTAGAGATGATGATACGAATGAACACAGATAGACCACACTTTGTATTCTGGAATGTGACCAGTCAGTTATCACGCCTTGTATTCAGTGATTAATTAGTATAGGATCGCTTAAAAATCATTACATCACACCTTGTATTTGGAATCGGAAAAAACTCTTGTAAGTGTACGTTAACTTTACTGGGCCACAGATAATAGTTGGAATGGAAATGTTTGTACTATAGAGATGGCGGGTTAATCCTTTTTTTCAATACATTTTTGTTTAAAGTTGGGAACAGTAATGAGAATTTAGATAGTTTAATTGATGCTTGTGTAGCAGCGACGATTTCCAATATTTATCAAAGGTTTGAACTTTCTTTTTTAACTAAAAAAAAAATAATCATTTGTGTACTACCCGAGTATAATGATCCAATCGTTTGTTAAATGTCCATAGACCCCCATAATATTGACTTCCCATAAGGCACATAGTACTTCATTCCCATCCCAATTTTCTCACTGTGGCCCAACTCACGTCCCCACCGTAGATCGACCCATCCCTCATACCCTCCTCCCCTCCCCCAATAAATTAGAACTTCTACCGTCCGGATTAAATTTAATCTTACGACCTTCCGAGTTCAAAATGCAAATAGTGAAAAACAGCCTAGCTTCATGAACACGTGCAATAAACACACCATATTGTTCCACAATACTGCTTATTGAGTCTGAGAAAACGCAGAATGACAAGGTTCAGTTTAATACTTTCCGTTCTCTACTAAAATTGGGAAAACAAACAGGCAAAACACGAAAAGTATGTGCGTGTGCAATAACCATCCATCGAATTTGATTTATATATTTGGAGAAAGAAAAAAAAATAACGATGAATAGACAAAAGAAACACTGGTGTTCATTAGGATATGCTCGGTATTCTACCACCCTTCCGTTTGATTATACCCCTCCCCCATGTTAAAAATAACAGGCTTCAAGCTATGAAAAATGCACAAAATTTAGTCATTTTTAATCACTAATTTGTAAATTATAATCTGAATCTTGTCAGAGGATGCCAAACACTGTCAACTTATTGGCATGTCAGATCTACCGGGAGTTTCTTTAATAATGCGGTTGCCATATTTTGCTTGAGCGTATCTATATTTTCAAGCAAAAGATATAATATAGTTAACCATCTTTGATAATCTCAATAATTCCATAAATGTTGTTACATCTCTTTGAATGCATACTACAAGAGTTCATCCTTTTTATTTGTTCAATTTGTTTTAGAAATCTTAAAACTAGACAAAGTAAATATTGGATGCTGACGACACAGTTTTTACTTAAATGGACTGATCTGAAACCAGAAAAGGCCAGTAAACAGTCTGTCTGCTTATTAATACATCTGAAGCTCCATGACCCGTTTTTGTCCAGGAAGTGACGAGTATGGTCTAGGTGGGCCCGTACGGCGTCTAAGTCTTGTTTATTCACACAAAATAGGTTTATTAATCGGTCGTGCAAGAGAGAATTAGAGCCTCCTTCTGCACTCATCTATTCTGTAAAACAATCCAATTACTTATCATGTCTGGTCAAAGCAAACGAGAAACGAGGTAGGAGCGTGGCATCGACATTATGAAAGGAGCACCACGATCTCCAAGTTAATTTATAATCTTTTAGGTCGAAAAGTGAAATGTCGTCTTCGCACAATTTGGAATGAATATATTTAATAATTGATTTGAAGAATTATGAGCTGTGTGCGGTATATTTGGCCTTTTTTAATGGGGATTCAGTGCCGAATCAGTTAAGGGTTATGTGTTAATAATTAGCGTCCTATGTAATTGATTGTGGTTAAGTTTTGTTCCGCTTTGAAATTGCTGATGGGTGCTAATCTTGTGTCTCCGCCTGAATTACTGGTGTTCACTTTGAGAACATTGACTTTCAGGTACAAATAAGTTACTTGTTATGCAGATCGATGTAATCTTCAGTCTTCGATAAGAGCTGAGATAATCACGCGGGATGAAATTCTAACCATTGGGAAACTTTCATCTTCATCACGGTAGGTGGCATGACAAACATATTGAGTTCTGACAGGGAACATTCGCAAGAGTCTCAGTACATTTTCTTAGTAGTCAAGGAGTTTAATTCTCCGACTGTTCTTCTTTTCTTAGCTTTACTCGGAAAGTGTTTATGAGATCTGAAAGTTTTCGACGTCTCTTACTGCCGTATCCTTGCTGTGGCTTGGAAGAGAAAGTAATGCCTTCACCAGAAGCGTGCAGCGCCATTTATAGGGGTCTCTTGCTGAGCCAGGACTTTTCTAGTTTGAAGCAACAATTTTTGGGGGATTTCTTTTCTCGATGATGACATTTGGAAGAAACGCAATTCCTTGCATCCTTCAGAGCGTACAATCCTCAAACTACCATCGGTTTTAAGATGAAGGCCAACGTACGAAAAGCTGATTTGAGCATATCTCCTAAACCACGTTCTCGTTGTCGAACGACTCCTTGGTACACCTGATACATTAATTACAAGTCGCTAGGGAATCGTTTCCGAAAATTTAGTTTCACTGCAGTTTTTCCTTTCGACAATGGAATATTTTGTCCCACATCTCCCTTTATACCAATGTTGACACCGTCAAAATACGACTTACTAACAGGAAGATAATGAGGATGTGCAAATTCACGGTGACCGTGATACCCGTTTCCATCCTCGTAGTAAGCAGTGATGGCAGAATCCACTATGAAAGAAATGACTCGGTAATAGCGTGGCTGTGTTTGAAACTACATTGCATTCTATCATATCTCAGTATACAAACATCAAATTCATTCCTTCATTTAATTGTACAGGGTATTTAAAATACCTAAGGAATCCCTCGTTGGCGCTTATGTCTATCTTCAGAGCCACATTAGGGATTCCACCCAAAATAAAATACAAGTCAGAAAAAAATATAATCAGGGTTTGGGCATCCTTAAAATGCATTCACGAACGATGATTTTATGATAGTCGTTCAGTAGTTTTATTCTTTTTTTCCCAGGCTTTGCCAAACTGTTCCTGAAATAAAGAGGCAGTCGTTTCGATGAGATGTTTAGCATTAAAATAATACCCCACATAAATTTTGATGGTATAGGCATTCAATTAATGATGCTCTGCTGATGGTCTTATGAATTCGTAACCAGAGGATCACTTTTATCCAGCAATTCTTACATTAAATAGTTCAGGAATTTGATGACGAACGTGTTTTGATCTTTCATGACATTTAAAATTTGCATTTGATGAATGATTTCTACCGAAGCGACTTCCCAATATGCTTCGTGATCCAGTTGATTGGCCTGGTGTAGTTTGGCCGTGAACCACCTTAAGGTGTTGTTGGGAAATACATCCACTGAACTCTCAGTTGCTAAAGTTAAATACAATTGGTTATTCATAATTCGATGGTTCTGCTCTCTAAGGAGTCACTCAATGTCAAAGGAGAACGAGTTTCCAAATGTTGCAAAAGAGTGCTGATATTAATGCTATTCTGGTGGTGACTGGTGTTACCTGCAAGGCTACCGATTTTACTAGAATATTTAAAGGAAGAATTGGGAAAAGGTAACCGATTAACTGCTGAGTAGAATGGTCGACAATTGTTTGTCTTGTTGCAAATTCAGATTGGCCATGGAGAGGCCAATGACACAATACACCACAAAGATTTGGCAGAAAGAGACTGTGTTTTAGACACATGCTCTCCACACCCCACCGACAGGGGTTGCTTTTGTAGATCTTGAAGAGGAACTCTACGAAGGAGAGGTCGCAACTGTGTTCAGCGGCATGTTATTTCTCTTTTTGTTGTCGATCATTTGCGAAGCGGCAATCCAAAATTCAAAGCTTGGTCGATACAGTTTCCAAAGCACATTCCATTTTCCGAGTCTGCATTTAGCCATTTTGAGTCTTCTTCGTTCGAAAATTATTTCAATATCGAACACATCGACTTCTCTTTGGTCATTCGTTGTAACTCCAACTCCGGCAAGCAAATAGTTCCTTTTAAACTTCACCGCTCATGTCTTTCAATTAACAGACGGGAGGATGGGGCCACGCACTCGCCCATTGACGCGAAACAATTTAGCGGTCCAGTTAGGTAAAGCTTTAGTCAAAGGTGTGGGGATTTTTTCCAATGTACACCCAACTTACCGTAGTTAAGAGTCCACGTTTCTTGGAGGCAGTAGGGAACGTTCGAGGCAAGTTACAAAACATAGCTACTTCTTGTCGGGAATTATTTATTCGGTGGTACATGCGATGCTCCGATGACAAGATTGACTGTAAGCTTTGACCAGACGCGGTAACATGTTGATGGACTTGAGGGTGTGTTGATATGTAACATATTTCCACATGCGTTCTTTTAAATTCCGTTGAAACGTTCCACGATGCTGGCTTTCGTTTCGGCGTTCTCAGTGTTGAAGAAAATTGGATGTCTCTCTGTTTCAATTATTTTTGTAAACTTGGTTAAAAATTCGGAATCCAAATCATTTTTGCCATCGGAGAGGATGATGATTACTTTGTTCCAACACCTGTTTTAACGCTCGTACTAACTCGGGGCTCGTTTTATGGAAGTCGAGGGAACGAACCAAGTGAATTTGAAAAAGACGTCATTAAAAAAACGAATATTAGTAGCCACGATTGTATATGGCCAAATGAGAGACATCAGATAAATTCACCTGCCATTGACGATCGATATCCTTCAAACTGGTTTAGCTTATGGAAAACTTTTGGCGAATGAGTTTGTGTAAAGCGTACATCACTTGTTTTCTAACTATCGCCGCACATGGAGTAAACGTTCACTTTCAAGTTTGGTAGTGGCACCACGATACAATTTTTGAACTCCTCTATAACCCTCAGGATGGACAGGATCGTATTGAATGCTAGTTATGAGGCTCTCCACGAGAGCTTTCTTCAACTATTGGTGCTACTCTTGGATTCACCGTGTTAAGAAACTGCTTGGCGTGTCCAACGAGCCAAACGAGTAGGAACCGAAGGTGGGTGGTAGAAAATATATTTGTTTTTTTTCTTGCTTCCTTTTATACGTCTGTCTTCCCTTTCGTTTTGTTCTGCCTATTTAGGGCTCAACATCATCTATTTGGCTCGTTGGGGAGTAGGGGATGTTGTCAAATGAGATGCTGAAATCCTATTAGGGGAGATACAACGTTTGAAACACTTCTCGTGTATCATCTTCATCTCGCATTCTGGTGGCTGCGTCTTGGTCACTTGGGGTTATTGGCTTTTTATTACCGCCTTGAATCTTTCAGAGGCGGTTTAGCAGTTTCGTCGAAAGCTTTCTGGTGCATGAGTCGAAGACGTTGCAATACTTTTACGTACCGTTGCAAATTGTCTGTTTCTGACAAATCGGTCCGATCCATCATCGATTGTAATTCCTGTTCGTACCAACAATGAAATTCCATTCGTCGTATGTAGGGCACTAAAGTCAGTTTTCGTCCTTCTATGAGATTCAAACTTATACGTAAGTCTTCTGCGGGTCCTTTTTATATTTTCATGATGCTTCTTAAAACCGGCCCAGCAAGCGATCCTAAAAAGGAGCAGCCACTTTGAACAAAATTCCTATCAGTTGTGTAGAAATCTACCGCACTGAACCAGGGATTATTTCTTTACACTGATGGATCTGTTCTTCTGGACCATCTGACGAAGACATTCCAATGTTTTCGAAAGCATTTTTTCTCATGATTGGACACACGTAATGTTCCTTCCAAGACATTAAAACAACATTTACACATGGTATCGATGATCTCTTTAGGGGCTCTTTGAATAAGTTGTTTTCGCGTGGGTGGATTTTATTTCGTCAGTACTGACAATTCAGCTAAATGTTTGGCTAAAGGAGCAGGCATTCCCTTTCTTTTTACTTTATTGATGTGATGTGATGTGATTATGATTTTTAACGTAGCTTTAAAAATTTTTTCACTCATATCGCTACGATGTCTGCAGTGAGGCAGTTTATAGTGATGTCTAGCACTGGGGAGGGGTGACATCATGCCATAGACATGTAGCATGATGTCCCACCTAGTCACATTATCCTGACACCAGGCCGATCAGTCCTAACACTAACCTCTAAATGCTGAGCGCTAAGCGAGGCAGCTGTTAGTACCATTTTTGCAAGTTTTGGTATGACTGGACCGGGAATAGAACCCACAACCTCCTGAATCCAATGCGGACTCTCTAACCACCAGGCCACTGGAGTGGTTTCCTTTATCGAGAATTGAGTGGTGTGCACTTTTGGAGGAAGAGACGGGGAGAGGATCGACATCATTTCTTGCAAAGCAAAAACAGTTAAGTGAAATGTCAGACCCCCGTCTTTTATACTGGAATTCGTCTCCACTAACGGCCGGTACATTGTAGCAACCTGACGATGGGCATCACTGGACATTTGAGTGTTTTCAACGGACCATATCCTGACAGTTGTTATTTGAATAAATTCAGTAAACTCTGTAACACTCGTGTTCTCTCATGAACTTTGATTTTGGTGAGGGTTCTTTTTTTTGTGGCAGCTGCAGCTAACGTCAGATTACTGCATTTCGGGGTCCAGTCTTGTCACGAATATTGATCGCTGTTGCATATGACGCACTGTACACAAATTTGAGTATGCTGCCTTTCCTATGATAACATTTCCACAATTTCTTGGAAACTTGTGTATTGGTTGGACATTTATTATACTTATTAAGCCATCATTGGTGTAGAGTTGTGCGCACAATGTTTTATGTGGAAATGCTGCCATACAGATGTCATTTTTCCTTAGAGAACTTGCAACTTTAGCAAAAGTTTTATCGTTTTCCAAATACTCATCTGGGCGCTGGTGTCTTCTGAACATGCAACCATTTTTAATGCATTTGTGCTGTGGTTTAATTCACCATTATCTGATTTATTATTATCATGGATTTATGCTGCCCATAAAGTAAAACAGGTCTTGTCTGCACTATTCTGAGTCTAGATTGCTGTTTGAATCAATGCATATCATATCTTCGTGTAACGGTTCTTTCTGTTAAACGACTGGAATCAGGAATATTCTTTATTGACCTACACGATTTGTTGTACTGTAACCTCAGTTTGCAGATGAATTCTCAGTAATACAATGTCGGACTGAACTGTGTTTGAATTGTCAACATGGGGTGGCAATGTAATTTTGACTGTCGAACATGACTGTGTTTACATAAATGTTGCAACATACATAACGTCTCTGCCTGGACTGACTTAAGTACGTCCACTGAATGTTTCACATTTTCCATGTCTCTTCAATAAAATTGACATGTCCACAGCATTGTGGCCAATAACGGGAGTTTAAGAGACTAGAGACATGTTCATCAAGGGGCATGGTTTGGGGGAATAGGATATCGTACCAACATCAGTGCTGCTCTTTCCAACTGAAGCTACTTTCTTCTTGGGGCTTCTCTTCTTTTCAGGTGGTGCCATGACACTGTTCTTCTTCTTGGAACTTCCTTTGGGATTTTTTCTGTATTACCACTCGGGCATTAGGATTCCATTTTAGGAGGAGACAAACGACAAATCATAGAGAACTGCTATCCATATATTTAACATGATTTTTTTTTATATTTGAGTAACAATTCTTGGATCTGCCAGCTGTGGCAAGGTCACTTTATGTTTGAAGAAAATTGCTTGATTTGATTAGGGACATGGCTGATGCCTTGAAGTAAGTAATATGCTTTGAGTGTAAACCATCATAAGACTTCTTTAAGACTGGCTTCTAACAAATGTGAATGAATTTGTGCATTTTTATTGCAACTGATGCCATACAGGGCATAAATCCATTTGGCTGGAATATGAGATTGAATGGAAGTCATGAATAGCATTGCAGAAGAAATTGTCCATCCTATCCTGATAAATTCTGAGTCATTATCTTTGTATCCATCAGGCACTCTTCATTCCTCATTGATAGGATCCAAGATCCATCAGGCACTCTTCATTCCTCATTGATAGGATCCAAGATCCATCAGGCAAAACTGAGAAGCATGCTTGATCCTCGTAAGATTTTTTTTTCATGTCCTCCTGGAATTTTGCTACAAAAATGTGGACAATGAAAAAAGATAGGCTCTTGAATTCACTCCTCACAAGCTCGATGTGTGATGTAGAAACTAGAAATGTGAAGGTTACTCTCTTTTATAGATTTAAAATAAAAGAAGATGAAATCCATTTGTGTTGTTTTCTTGTTTTCATTCTTGTTGGCATACATTCAATCCATGACAATAATTCAGAGTAAACATGTGTGGTCTTGCAAGTTACTAATTTTGATGATGCTCTGTTTGATCCTTTTTGATCCTGCAAATTTTGTTCACCAATAACACTTTACATGGTCTGTTTGGTCCAATAACACTTTGCATTGTCCAATCCCTTTCAGAAGGGAAACGCAGGTCATGTAAAGTGTGGTTTTTCCATGGGTGATATGAAACTCATCATTGGATTGTTCTATATTTTGAATTTTGTTTATGATTCTGGATGGTGCCAATTCTGCCCATGCTGCTGAACTAGATTCAGATTTCAAACTATCATGACGAATGGAGTCTCAAATGCTCATCTTCTTTGGCTTGGCATCACTGCTTCATTGTCCTCAACATGGAATCCCACAAATGGGTGATAAAACCTACTTTCTGTGGCAGCATTTCAGACTTAAGCTCTTTAAATTTCACCATGTAGTTGTATGCTAAACTTCAAAATTGCATCTCTCAAATGTGGTAAAAGTTTTCAAGAATTAATCAGTTTCATTTGAGGTAGACTCCCTTTGTCTTGGAGCATATATGAATGGTGTTGACACAGGTCTACTCATGTTGTCTTCAAAATCACTGGCATAGATTTGAGCCGACATTTCAGCTTATGTGCAAGGCAATATCATGTTATTGCCTCTTTTCCTTTCTCACTAATCATGCCATTGTTTTATCTTGTAGCAGAATTACTTTACTTAGAGGTTTGGAGGTGTAATTAAATGTGAATTACTTTACTTAGAGGTTTTGTGGTGTATTTGAGGTCTGTTTAAGTACTATAAAAGATTTTGGATTTATCCATTTTCATCTACAAGGTGTAGTTAATGGTACTGCAATCTAGTATTTTATTTGCAAATGACTTACATATATAACTGGGGGTTTTCTTAAAAAATGGGCCATTAATTAATTAAATGCCTAATTTTGGATTTTGGAAGGTGTCTGGCAAAGTAAGGTTGAGAATAGTCCAAAGGATTGCACACGGGACAAAGTAATATGTGTCATATGTGATGATGACTAGTATCACACTGCGAGAAGTATGATCCATCTGGATAAAACTGAGTAATCAGAACAGTTATTTCTCACTGTAGTTAAAGCCTTGAGACAGAAAGAAAATAACTGGTAATACAATCCTATCTGGTTTAAGGACACCTGCAGAATAATATGTTAAATCTGAGAATAATAAATATAATTATATAGACAAAAATCTATTATACCTCTAACTTATATAACTTTAAAGACATTGTATAGTTTTACAAACATGCTAAACTTTATTCTAAATATCTTTATTTCTTGATAAAGACAAACGAAATAGGAAATAGAGAAAAATTAAACTATCACTGACACAGAAAATTTATTTACTGAATGTACATTTTAAAATTGTTGGTGTTCACAAAATACAATGTACAACTGTTTTTATTCCTTCAAATAATTCATCTTGTACATTATGGTTTTATGTCTTTCGTTTACATCAATGATCAATAAAAAAACAACATAATTTGGACAAAATTCTGATTAATGGGTCTTTAATCCACTCATCTACATCCATCAACTTATCATTCAATGTGTATTACATATATCAGTCTATTGTTAAACTGTGTATTACTTCACATGTACAGATAATTACGACAACTGAGGCTAAAATGCCTATCAACCTCTTCAAGAAGAACTATAAATTTGTTGACAGAAATAGAATGCTCCACAACTTTGCCTGTATTTTAAAATGAAAACAGTTTAACTAAGTGTGACACATAGTTAGATGGGCAAACAGATAAAGGTAACTCAATATGAACTACCACTCTTTTGGTTTGCAACAAACAAGAAATATTCCCACAGTGACAAATTCCCTTAACTACTCTGCAATCATGTCCTTTCATTTTTACATATGGCTCATTTATCACTAGGTATCTGCAAAATGTAATGCAGTAGACAAGGAAATAAAACCCAACCTAACAAACAAAGCAAAATGTCTGCTTCAATTTTTTATCACATAACTCTCCATGAACACTACCATTCCCAGTCTTCACTTAGTGACTTAATTTCACTGTCCACTGCACACATTTGCAATCTGCCTACAATGATATCATACATGGTTTTTAGTCTCTATCTTGAGCAAGTAGGAGAAACTCCATGAGATTATGCACAAATACTCACATGGATACCTTATACACAGTTTTTTAAATATAAATTAAAATATATTATCACCAATGAAAAGGGAAAAAGTCATTTGCTGCAGGAAAGATAAAAAAAAAACGTGGAATGATGATGAGAGCATAAAATGAGTGATTGTCAGATCATTTATATTTCATTCAAATGGAGAAACTCACACTGCCCTTAATGTGATATATCTAATCACATATGATATTTTATAAAATAAAAGTCATTACCTATGAATTATAATGCTATCTGAAAGAAGCAGCAGTCACTAACAATTGTTCAAGAACCATGTCACAGAAAAAGGCTAAAAATAACTTGGTTTTGCCTTTAATCTATTTTTCACCTTATTCCTTGTACAGGCGTACAATGTTACCTGGGGTGAATCACTGGCCACCAGGTAAAGTGATTCTGAAATTACATGCAGGCAGAGAGCCATGTCAAAGCATGGATTACATGGACTTTTGACCATGACTATTAATCACTCCTATGGACTTAAGCTTGATACATTGTGAACTGAAACACAAGACATTTGGATTTTGTCAGTGGTAGGCGAACTTTCTACTATCATCTCAGGCCATAGGGGTAAGTGTCAAAGTTTTGTTTTATTTGATTTGTGAAACCATTTCTCGGTTTTGTGTTATGTCGGTTGATAAAGTTCCAATTTTACAGTGTATGTTCTTATTACCATTTTAGTAACAAATAGTTTTGTTTTATTGTGGCCTTTTTGGATACTAGTGAGCCTTTTGGATACTAGTGAGCCTTTTGGATACTAGTGAGCCTTTTGGATACTAGTGAGCTTTTTGGATACTAGTGAGCCTTTTGGATACTAGTGAGCCTTTTTGGATACTAGTGAGCCTTTTTGGATACTAGTGACCCTTTTGGATACTAGTGACCCTTTTGGATACTAGTGACCCTTTTGGATAATATTTTTGTAGACTATGGGAGTCTATTGTGATTATGGAAGTCTATTGTGAATTACGGGAGCTATTGTAGCCTGTTGGATCCTAGTGTTGTAGCCCATTGGATAGTGGACATTAAGAGAGCTTAGTGAACATTATCGGATATCACTGGTCATTATTGGACTAATAGAGTCTCAGTGGAACTGTTGAAGCCTTACAGGAGATTCGGTGTCCAATGAGAGCTGACTGCAGATTCAAATTCATCATATAAACTGTAGAGTCAGTTTAGCAAGTGGATTTCAGGTTAGTGACGTGTGTTTATTTGTGTTCGTTCATTTGTGTTGTACACAGGAATTAGTCAAATTGTCAGAAATAACACTATGAATATTGCTCATTTTCCTTTTATTTTAAGAGATTTCGTGAATCTCAGTTCAATACATACATGAGATTAAGTGGATCTCATTTTTCATTTTCTCACTTTTCATTTTCATAACATGTGATACATTTGTTACATTTGATCATATTTTTGTTTTTTCTCATGCCAATTTGTATGTAGAACAAATTGTAATAGTCATATGATAGTAGTGTGAGTCTGTGTATTTATTTTATATCGATATATATGTATATATTAAATCCAATCATTCATCACTTTGTGTTGTTATTCATTTAGTCCAAACAGAGAAATCTCACTCAGTTTCAATTTTGTTACAAACCATTCTATTCTGACATAAGTAGTCTCTAATCATTGTTCTAGATCTATTCTATTCTGACATAAGTAGTCACTAATGATTGTTCTAAAACCATTCTATTTTGACACAAGTAGTCACTAATAATTATTCTAGAACCATTTAAATATGACACAAGTGGTCACTAATTATTTGAATAGAATTATTTTTGTTTGACAGAAGTAATCACTAATAATTGTTTTAGAACCATTCTATTTTGACATAAGCAGTCACTGATGTAAGCACTAACCAATTATTATGTAGCTTTGACAGAGTGATGTATATATGGTGAAGTTGTTTGCATTTAAAGCATGCACAGTGGTGAGAATGTTGGCAATATCTTTGGATATTGTACAATTGGAAACTGTACATCATCTAAGCACACTGCTAACTAAAATGATTGTTCCCATCAGTCTGAACTAGTCTAAAGTACACTATACTTAGCAGCTTTTAAAATAGGGAAAATAATTTTGCCAGACTAGATAATTACAGCCTCTGAAAGTGCAATGAATGAATTGACAAATATATAAAATATAAAAAAATGTTATCAGCTCTTTTTTTTTTACAATTTACCTCTGAATTTTGGAAAGTGAAAATGAGCAAGTAGAGCTAGCACTTTTATGAAAGGTGCACATCTGGAGTAAGGCCAAGCTGTATACTCTATAACCCATATTACACCCATCAATCACACACCAAAATAAAGGGAATTAAAGGTTCTTTGAACAATACCTAAGATATACAGTCTTTTTTAAATAGCCAGTATAACCATTGAGGAAACCCAGGGAAATTATTTTCCTTTAAAATTCTAACTCGATGCAAAATATGAAACTTTAGAGTACCACAAACAACTGTTTTAAAATTATTCTATTTTGACATAAGTAGTCAATAAGAATTAGAACCATTCTATTTTGACATAAACAGTTCCTAATAATTGCTGTAAAACCATTCTATTTTGACACAAGTAGTCACTAATAATTGTTCTAGAACCATTCTATTTTGACATAAATGGTTACTAATAATTGTTCTATAACCATTCTCTTTTGATATAAGGCTGCTGAATATTTCATCATGATTAAGAAAGAATAATGGCTTTCCTTCTATTGTGCTGCAAAACTACCATATATTTTTGTACATTAAGGTCTAACGGCAAAAGACTGACCATAATCTGCATAATGCACTGGCAGATCGGGATCAATGTTGTTTGTTTTGATTACTCAGCACATTATGCAATGGCAAGTCTGGGTCTATGTGGTTTGAAGCTGGTTCTGACTTGTACGCTAGTCTATGCATCAAAATAAATTGTTCAATTCTAGGAATACAAATATTTAAAGTTGGAAAATTAAAAGCCTTAAGTAAATACTATTTTTTCAGATTTCTATGTGTTCATCATTGTGTTTATCATTCTATTTTTATGATCAGAAAAAGGATGGAGAATATATCTTTTATCATGTAGCTATTGTCTTTCATCAAACTCTACTGTGATAACAAAGATTACACACAAGCAAAAATTCCCTGATCCCCATCATTATTGTGTATTCTTTCACATTAATCAAGATAAACATAAACTCCCACAAACTTATCTCATGTAATGCTTATAGGTTTAAGTTAGCATCGCACACAATATAGTGTTTTGCAGTGACCTAGTTTACACTTACAGTTGCAGACTCTCTAGTCCAGTTACATGGTAAAATAGCTTTTTTAAAAACATTTTATCATCTCACAGCATTTTACACTCAAACTTAAGGCGAAAAAATGTTCAATGAGTGTTTTTGCCCTTTTAAAATTGCATCAGTATTCACCATTTACATGACACCATTTTAACTTCAATGGCACCCGTGTTTTGTACAGGAGTTTGTGAAAAATAATCCGACATTCAACTTCAAGGATCATATTTTTGCATCAGGCACTCGTTAAAATCTTATGTTTCATGCAAAATTCCATCCCTTGGGTGAAATTTCCTACCTTACTTGCATGAATTTAAGGATTCAACTTTCTGATTACCTTGGGTAAATTCTTTATAAAACTAACTTTATTTCAAGGAAAAACGTCTTCAAGTTTCTAGCAGCTCTGAACTTGCTGTGGCAGTAAGGATATCTGACTTGTAAGGGAAGATAACTCACTGTGAACAGTGTCTGGCAATATTTGATTTCAGATAAGATATGGAAGTTATAACATGGGAACCAACTCCAAACTTTTAATCTTGATATCTGGGTGCAACTATTTGAGATGGACAACTGAATGATGTTTTAACAAAATCCTGTTGAACTCATTTCTGTAATTAAAATATAACAAAGTTTTAGATAGTTAGGGTTGCTCCAATAAATCATACCTGGGACCCAGGTAAGGCACTTTTAATTGTGGGTTCTCACACACAGATGCATGTTAGAATTTTGTTATTTTAATTTGAACTCTATGAACTGAGAGTATACTTCCATCTACATTTTTTTAAAATGACTTTCCTGCTTACCATGTATATTAAAATGAAACTGCCCTTATAACTTTAAACACTGAAAAATTTTATAAGCTCCAAGCAAGTTTTTTGTAGTCATGACACTACCTAAGTAAAACTGGAAACCACACAATGAATAGAAAACTTTGTCAATATTTAGCACAAACATTTTTAACAAGTTCTCAAATTTGGAAATTCTACTTTTATAACAATCTAAACTTCTGGAATCTTGTGATGAAATTGTCTGCACATGAATTTTGTTACTATTTGGAAAGCCTGTCAAAAAGTTCCCTTGTCATCACCATTAAAATGTCTGTGACAATGCACAGTTCAAGCCACAATTAATACTATAGTGCATCTTGTAATGAAGGCTTATTAAATGTGGATCAATCTACCACCATGACTACAGTGCATCTTGTAATGAAGGCTTTTTTAATAAGGATCAGTTTATCCTACAGGACTATAGTGCATACATTAATGCAGGCTGACTTAAATCAGCTTATGTAGACCATATGATCTCTCCAGCCCCAGTTTCACTAAATTAACATATATTATTAACCATGTTCAAACTTCACCATTTCATTTGAACCATGATAATCTTGAACTATAAAAAGATTCATGTCTAGGCTTTATCAAAGGGAGTGAAGAATTTCTTGCATTTCAGAAAAAAAATCTTTTAAATAGAGCATAAATAACTCTTTTGAGGAATGCTCATTTTGATTTTTTGATAAATATTTCATTAAAATTTCATCACAAAACAACTATTAGAAACTGATGATATTTTGTTACTTTCAATGTAAAGAAAGAAAAATGAAGATGTTTTGTGAAACTAGGGTGATGACATTAAAATCTGCAAAACATTAAATATTCAGTTCTGCTATGATTAAATTAATGTTTCAAAATGCTAGCCGGGTTCTTGCACTTCTGTCTCACAATACTAACTCTCTCTCTGATGGTAATGGAGAAAAGTACCAGTCAACTTTTTGTGGTGTAACACCTGCTAATGAGGACGGCTTCCATTTTGGATTTTGGTCTTTATCAACTAGAACTGTAATGATAAAAAGAAGAAAAGTCATAAATTTTCTCCCAAAGTTCTACAGTTTCTGAAAACTTTGAGCAAATATCATCCAAACAGTATAACTTCCATTTGGTTTCATTTCTATTATAATGGGGACCTAAAGCTGTTCTTCAATATAATGACTTGTATTCTCATGTGATTTGGATATAACAAGGTCACATACAATAGACTCTCTTAAAACATTTAAAATCAATAAAAATATTTACCATCCAATATTCAATACCAGGTCGATTTATGACAACAATTTTAAGAAACTTATTACTATGATCTACATTTATAAGCTATAAGAAAGTGTACTTGTATCAATCTGTAAGAAACCCAAAATTTCCATTAGGGAAAATGAAATATGCAAACTAGGATTTTTAAGCTGTAAATCCAAAGTATACCAATCACATATCAGTACTTTTAAGTTTCAATACTTATTCCACCATGAGGCAATAAACATGTTTCTATTTAATAAGTGGGTGTAGACTTGCTTGTGTATTAAGATTAGTGATCCCAGACAAAGACTTATTTGAATATTAAAATTAGTGATCCCAGACAAAGACTTATTTGTGTATTAAAATTAGTGATCCCAGACAAACACTTATTTGAATATTAAGATTAGTGATCCCAGATAAGACTTGTTTGTATATTAAGATTAGTGATCCCAGACAAAGACTTATTTGTATATTAAGATTAGAGATCCCAGATAAGACTTGTTTGTATATTAAGATTAGTGATCCTTGACAAAGACTTATTTGTATATTAAGATTAGTGATCCCAGATAAGACTTGTTTGTATATTAAGATTAGTGATCCCAGACAAACAATTATTTGAATATTAAAATTAGTGATCCAAGACAAAGACTTATTTGAATATTAAGATTAGTGATCCCAGACAAAGACTTATTTGAATATTAAAATTAGTGATCCCAGACAAAGACTTATTTGAATATTAAGATTAGTGATCCCAGACAAAGACTTATTTGAATATTAAAATTAGTGATCCCAGACAAAGACTTATTTGAATATCAAGATTAGTGATCCCAGACAAAGACTTATTTGAATATTAAGATTAGTGATCCCAGATAAGACTTGTTTGTATATTAAGACCAGTGATCCCAGACAAAGACTTATTTGAATATTAAGATTAGTGATCCCAGATAAGACTTGTTTGTATATTAAGATTAGTGATCCCAGACAAAGACTTATTTGAATATTAAGATTAGTGATCCCAGACAAAGACTTATTTGAATATTAAGATTAGTGATCCCAGACAAAGACTTATTTGAATATTAAAATTAGTGATCCCAGACAAAGACTTATTTGAATATTAAAATTAGTAATCCCAGACAAAGACTTATTTGAATATTAAGATTAGTGATCCCAGACAAACACTTATTTGAATATTAAGATTAGTGATCCCAGATAAGACTTGTTTGTATATTAAAATTAGTGATCCCAGAAAAAAGACTTATTTGTATATTAAGATTACATAAGATTATAAAGTACATGAATGGAATATTCCACTTGGGTAATGTCAGAAAAATCCCAGTTATACCACAGAGGTAATTTTATAAAGATCCAGTTACACCACTGAGGTAATTTCAGAAAGATCACCATTATACCACTGAAGTAATTGCAGAAAGATCAGTTATACCACTGAGGTATAATGTGATTATTTCTTATGCCTTCCACATCACTAACATGACAAAAACATATGGAGCAATGATGCTTTTTTTGGCATTCAATTTCTACCAGAAAACCATAATCAAAACTAGATTAGAAATGAGCAATGACAAAAATATTATTCATATGCTTATGCTGATCAAAATACAACTCAAATTATCAATAAATATTTTTATATTTTCATAAGTCCAGTTATTTGTTAAGTTTGAATGCACACTTCCCATCATGTGACAGTTTGAGTGCACACTTCCCATCATTATAGGACACAATTATCATTACATGACAGTGTTTTATAAACATAAATGCTGTTGGTTTGCTATTTTCTTTATTTATGAACTGCCCTCTCAAAAAAATAAACTTCAAAAAGTTTGGATCTTTAATGTTGTATGGCGGTTTGGAACCTAATATAATCAGCATGCCCAATTTTTGCAAGAGAAAGATTTAAACTTAGAAAGTACCACTATGATTATCTTAAAATCTTTAAATGAGAGAAAAGCAGTTCATCTCCCTGTAGAATGTGGATCCTCTGAAAACAAACGGTTCTTGCTAAATAAAAATAGCAATGTACCTGCTCTAACACCTTCAAAAAAATCTTTGTCTTCTAAACATCTTTGGCTCAGTCTGTATTCCATAATTAGGCACTCTTGTAGAGACTTACTCTCCCCTTCCAAAAGCTGACGTAGTGTGACCTTCATTGATGTTGGGGACTAAAAGAAGAAAAAATTCACTATAATCTCCTTAATTCATCAATTTCAAAATTTACTGGATTTAAATTCATGGAATACTGGTGACATTCAACAGCATTTACCATATATGCTCATTAACGAATCTAGTTCATCCTAAAACAACACAGACTCTGACATGCCACACATTGTTGCCAGCAGATCAGGGTTTAGGCTATTTTTTGATCACTCCAAACAAATGTGAACAGACCCAACTTAACAGTGAATATATATATATATATATATATATATATATATATATATATATATATATATATATATATATGTGTGTGTGTGTGTGTGTGTGTGTGTGTGTATATATATATATATATATATATATATATATATATATATATATATATATATATATATATATATATATATTGATGAGGAAACCACAATTTACAACAAAATGTAATCTACCCCTTTTTGCTAATACTCCCTTTATTTTATTATTTCTACCCCTCCTCATAAAATCAATTTTAAAAATTATGGCTAAAAATATTTCATAAAAAATAGAAATAGTAATAGCCATCCTACCCCACTCAAATACCAAGATTTGTCTATCATAAAAAAGCAAGGGCATAGCTTTGTGAACATAGTCAAATACATTATGATGGATGTGACTATGACCAATAAATTGCATCTGGTGGTGTCAACAAGGGCAATAACTCCTTATAAAAAAAATAGTATAAAATTTGTTAGGATGTGCATCTATAATTATTGATTTTTATACAACCAAGTTTCACAGTAATGGAAAAAAACTGCAATCACAAGATTCTTTTTTACAATGAAATCAGCTACAGGATGAAAACAGATTATTTTATATGTACAATAAAGTGTCTATTGAACCTGGTGTATGTGTGTATATATATATATATGGTGATGATGAAACTACAATTTACAACAAAATGTAATGTAACCCTTTTTGCTAATACTTCTTTTATTTTATTATTTCTACCCCTCCTGATAAAATCAATTTTGAAAATTATGGCTAAAAATATTTCATAAAAAATAAAAATAGTAATAGCCATCCTATCCCACTCAATTAACAAGATTTGTCTATCATAAAAAAGCAAGGGCATAGCTTTGTGAACATAATTGTTACTTGCTTCAACTACAGAATATATTGACAGGTGTCAGAAAGGTGAAATGTGAATACAGACCAAACGACTTCATATCACGTCTGATGTATTATGTGACATATGGCAGTGCTTGGAATACTATGGACTGAGGGAGTACACTCAACTCTTGCTTCAAACTGCTTCTGCAGTAAGGTTTTTGTTTTTTGTGGTGTTGAGAATTTGCTAGTCATAGAGCCCATTTTTTTTCTGCTGCAAACAATTTGTGCATGTCCTGACAATGTTTCATACAGATAAGTGCCTATTCATTCTGCATATAAGACGGTTGTTTTCCGTCAAGGGATGGATTTCCATATTTATTATATGCACTGTGACGTCTTTGTATGCCCATACTGTATGATGAAGAAATCCCATTCTATTCAGATGTTAGCCGGAGTTTGCTCTTGTGATCCTCTGTTTTTCATGGATAATGGTCAAGCTTTAAGTAGAACTTTCTTTATCAATACCATTAAGGTCATTTGGTCCAGATGCACATCGTTATAATGGGCACTCCTTCCACTTGGGGGGTGGCTGCTAATGCTGCTAAGGCTGGAATTCTGGACCATCTTATACATACCTTAGTTTGATGGTCCTCTGATGCTTGTTGTAGACATATTCAGGTGCAACCAGACAGAATTGGCTTGGCACAGGGCAGATGTCACATCTTGTGCCTCACTAATTCATTGCACGATTGGGTCCACCAATGCACTATTCATGTATTTACTTAGTGAGACCATCATGCAAATTTTATTTATTTCTTTAAGCTTAAGAGATGCTGTAATGCTGTATCTATGCTGCACTGTCATTTCGCTGGTAGCATCATCATGTATTAGATCACTTGTGAATTCCTAACTGGCTATTAAATACATGTATCTTAGATTAATATTTTAAGTAAATTAGGTTTATCAAGTAATTTATATATATTTCATGCATTTCCAGTCATTATTCCCCTTACGGCTCCTTATTTTACTTCAAACTGGGGGCCTCATTACAGTCACACTGTTCCAGAGTTGCAGTGCTACTTTCACTTGTTTGGGCCATTGCCAAGTTTTCGTGCATTCAAAGATTTGCTTTAGAACAATTGTGATAGTATTTTTGTAATTATGATTAAATAAGTTTTGAATGTTGCAGAGCCTCATTTACAGGAGCTATTGTCTCTGATTTACCATTTTCCAAAATTAGTATTTGCAGAATCAAATTTGTCATGCACTTTTATATTGGTAAAACTCTTGTATGATTCTTGTTTCAAGCATATCACATAATTTCATGAGTAATGGCTACACATTGCCATAGCACTTCCTGGTTCTGCTTTCCAATTTTTTCTGTTTTTAGGTTTCATGGGTGCACAGATCGATACTGCCGTCCAGACCATAGGGGCACTGCACTTCATATGGCTTCCTGGGGAGAGCACTTCAATTCATATGGGTTCACTGAAGACATGATTATCTTTCAACACATTCTTCCACTGTAATTCTGTTACATGGAATATAAGCATTCCTGGATATTGTGTATACATTTCAGACATCTTGTGGGTGGATAAATGGGTTCATCACATGATGGTCTTAAAACACTTCCGTCTCCGGCTGGTATTCAGGGACATGGAATACAAACGTTTCTGGATATTGTGTGTGACCTCTGACTTTAGAATTATGCGACTTTGATAACAACTTGCACATATAATTTGTATATTCTGTGTTTGATCATAATAGGTTGATATACAGAGCTGCCATTAAGTGTATGTGGAATTTTTGGCAATGTCAGGCATTATTGCGCATTCAAACACTTTACAAGTACTCTCAGATGTTTGTTTTATTTTGTAACATGCTGTCATGCACTGATGCAGCTGCAGTACTCAACAATTAAGCTATACCGTGCAGGAATTGATTCCATTACCTATTTGCTGGTCATAGTAATGCTTTTTAGGAGCAGAGATGCTACAGAGTATACTTCATGGGCAAGCATATAGTATGCACAGATTTCCTATTACATACAAGATGATGGTGCAGTTATTAACGGTGTTGCAAGAGGGTGTTCACTGACTGTACTTGTTTGTGCAGTGCATATTGTTAGCATTTCTTGGATTTATGCAATGTGGTTAAGTATTCTGACAATTTTTTCATACGGTTAAGCGCATATTCATTCTGCATCTTAGAACATCTAAGACTGATGTTTTCCGTCAAGGGGTGGATATTCATATTTATTCTATTACTGTGACGTTCTGTATGCCTAGCTACTAGTGCCGCTAAGGCTGGAATTCCGGACCATCTTATCCATACCTTAGGTCAATGTTCTCTAATGCATATGGTGAATATATTCAGGTGCACCCGGACAGAATTAGCTTGGCACAGAGACAGATGTCAAATCAATTGCCTCACTAGTTCATTACATGCTTCTGTATATCAATACATTATTCATTTGTTTACTTTGTGAAACCATCACACAATTTTATTTTTTCTATTTCTTTATGCTTAAGAGATGCTGTAATACTGCATCTATGCTACACTGTCATTTCACTAGTATCATCTATTAGTGCACATGTGAATTCCTAACTATCAAAAACATTTATCTAACATTCTTACTTTCCCCGTACATCAGGCTTTACCATGCAATTCAAATATATTTCATGCATTTCAAGGCATTATTCCCCTAATATATCCTTACCTTACTTCAAATTGGAGGCCTCGTTACAGTCACACTGCTATAAAGTCACAGTGCTACTTTCACTCGTTTTGGTCATTGCCAAGTTTCATTCATTCAAAAAAACTTTGCTTTGATCCTCAATTTGTGTCAGTACTTAAATGTACTCCACTATTATGCCCATATACTTCATACCTGCTTCCTGCGGTGCATGTATGGAGTATTGGCTGATGTTTGTTATCATGGCATCCTCGGATCAGACTTGTCGTGTTTCGGTTGTCATTGTCTTATAAACCTCCTGTCAGCCCCTAGCGATTCAACATGCAGGTATCGGACCATCGTTCCTATATATCTCCTGTCAGACCCTTGCAGCCCAACACTTGCAGGTATCAGACAATTTTAACAACCCTACAAACTCCAACATGCTTCCTGCCCTGGGGTATCCTTTAAAACAATTCTGAGCTGGGCTGGGGCAGTGTGCTGTGACAGGATTTGCCCCCATTATGCCAAAAAGATTATTTTATATGTACAATAAAGTGTCTATTGAACCTGGTGTATTGTGTGTTTTTTAAATTATAATTTAAGTGATTAAATGTAGTTTGAATAATACACAGTACATCATTCTCTAGCCCCTTTTCGGACCCCTCTTTGTCTGCCAGGTTTATTGCTACCAGACGTGATGTCATTAATATTAATGGGCTGGTAGCTAAATTTGGATGTCATGTCATGTAAAGCCAGTCAGACGGCTGAGTTTGGAGCATGTGATCAAGCATTGTTGGTTGTTGGTGTCATTCATGTGGATACAGGATGCGTGTGGAGATGTGTGCCTTTCAGTGAACTGTCAATTGGGACATCTAACTTAAAACATTTATCAGCGGAAAGAACCACCTACCTCCCCACCTTCCACCATGTATTTTTTTTTTAGCATCCTCAGGATAGGACTTGTCGAGTTTCGGTGGGTGTCGGACACTCTTCACAACCCTACATACTCCAACATGTCTCCTGTCCTGAGGTCCACCATGTCATTTCTTTGGGGCATTTCTTGTATAGCATACTGTTCCAGTTCTGTTCTTGGGTGCATTGCCCAACTTCAAGCATTCATGACTCGACTTTTGAACAAGGTTTTCAGCACTTTCAAAAACGGCAGCATTTCCAAGTTTTCATGCATTCAAAAACTTTACATAAGAATGAATTTGGATCAGTTCTTAAATGTACTTGTACTATTATACCCAGATGTTTCATACCTGCTTTTTACGGTGCATGTATGGCCAATGCCAAGTTTCATTAATTCAAAAAAACTTTGCTTTAAACCCCAATTTGTGTCAGTACTTAAATGTACTCCACTATTATGCCCATATACTTCATACCTGCTTCCTGCGGTGCATGTATGGAGTATCGGCTGATGTTTGTTATCATGTCGTGTTTCGGTTGTCATTGTCCCTATATACCTCCTGTCAGCCCCTTGCGGCCCAACACTTGCAGGTATCGGACAATTTTAACAACCCTACAAACTCCAACATGTTTCCTGTCCTGAGGTACCCTTTAAAACAATTCAGAGCTGGGCTGGTGCAGTGTGCTGTGACAGGATTTGCCCCCATTATGCCAAAAAGATTATTTTATATGTACAATAAAGTGTCTATTGAACCTGGTGTATTGTGTGTTATTTAAATATATATATATATATATATATATATATATATATATATATATATATATATATATATATATATATATATATATATATATATATATATATATATATGGTGATGATGAAACTACAATTTACAACAAAATTTAATGTAACACTTTTTGCTAATACTCCCTTTATTTTATTATTTCTACCCCTCCTCATAAAATCAATTTTGAAAATTATGGCTAAAAATATTTCATAAAAAATAGAAATAGTAATAGCCGTCCTACCCCACTCAATTACCAAGATTTGTCTATCATAAAAAAGTAAGGGCATAGCTTTGTGAACATAGTCAAATACATTATGATGGATGTGACTATGACCAATAAATTGCATCCGGTGGTGTCAAGGGCAATAACTCCTTATAAAAAAATATTATAAAATTTGTTAGGATGTGCATCTATAATTATTGATTTTTATACAACCAAGTTTCACAGTAATGTAAAAAAAACTGCAATCACAAGATTCCTTTTTACAATGAAATCAGCTACAGGATGAAAATAGAATAAAATTTTGTGGTCAGTGTGATTACTCCAAGGATTTCAATACCACAACTATTAGTAAGTAAGGGTCTGCACAATTATTGGGATATTAAGAAGGGTTCCTCCACGTACAGATAAATCTCACTTGAAAAGGAGAGGAATTTTCACCTTCAAGCACTTGCTTCAGTGTAAATATGACTCATAAAAGTGAACTTGTTTAATTTTGTCAGACTAACTGGAGTAATGCATAATAGGTCCAGACAAGAAATATAAACTGAGCCTTTTCTTGACCAATTTCTAAAGAAAAGAGCTTGACCTTTCTACACATACCAACCAATATTTATCTGATTAAACATGCCAACCAGTCTGTATCCAAATAAAAACATGCCAACCAGTCTGTATCTAAATAAAAACATGCCAACCAGTCTGTATCTAAATAAAAACATGCCAACCAGTCTGTATCTAAATAAAAACATGCCAACCAATCTGTATCTAAATAAAAACATGCCAACAAAACTCAACCTAAATAACAACATGCCAACCAATCTATATCTAAATAAATATATGCCAACCAGTCTGTATCTTAATAAAAGCATGCCAACCAATCTGAACCCCCAAAAAAACATGCCAACCAGTCTGTATGTAAATAAAAGCTTGCCAACGAATCTGTATTTACATCAAAACATGCCAACCAATCTGTACCTACATCAAAACATGCCAACCTGTCTGTATCTAAAAAAACATGCAAAAATATCTCTTATCTAAATAACAACATGTCAACCAGTTTGTATGTAAATAAAAGCATGTCAACCAATCTATATCTAAATACAACCATCCCAACTAATCTGCATTTAAATAAAAACATGCCAACCAATCTCCATCTAAATAACAACATGCCAACCAATCTTTATCTAAATAAAAAAAGCCAACCAATCTTTATCTAAATAAAAGCTTGTCAACCAATCTGTATATAAATAAAAACATGCCAACCAATCTTTATCTAAATAAAAACATGCCAATCAATCTGTATGTAAATAATAACATGCCAACCAGTCTGTATCTAAATAAAAACATGCCAACCAATCTGTATGTAAATAATAACATGCCAACCAGTCTGTATCTAAATAAAAGCATGCTAACCAATCAGTATCTAAATAACAGCATGCCAACCAATCTGGATAAAAATAAAAACATGCAAAGCATCAGTCTGTATATAAATAAAAGCATACCAACCAGTCTGGATATAAATCCAAACAAGCAACAGATCCATATATAATTAAAACATGCCAAGCAATCTGTATTCTAAATAAAAACATGCCAACCAATCTTTATTCTAAATAAAAAAATATGCCAACAAATTTGCATATCAATAAAAGCATACAAATCAGTCTATATATAAATAAAACCATGCCAACCAGTCTGGATATAAATCCAAACAAGCAACTGATCTGTATATAATTAAAACATGTCAAGCAATCTGTATTCTAAATAAAAACATGCCAACCAATCTGTATCTAAATAAAAACATGACAACCAATCTATATCTAAATAAAACCATTCCAACCAGTCTGTATCTAAATAAAAACATGCTAACCAGTCTCAATCAAAACAAAAACATGCCAACCAATCTCTAGCTAATAAAAACATGCCAATCAATCTCTACCTAAATAAAAACATGCCAACCAATCTCTATCTAAATAAAAACATGTCCATCAATCTCTATCTAAAAAAAACATGCCAACCAATCTGTATATAAATAAAAACATGCCAACCAATCTGATTTAAATAACAGCATGCCAACCAAATTGTATCTAAATAAAAACACATCTACCAATCTGTATCTCAATAAAAAAAGCCAAACAGTTTGGATATAAATAAAAGCATGCCAACCAATCTGAATCTAAATAACAGCATGCCAACTAGTCTGTCTATAAATAAAAACATGCCAAACAGCAGTCCGTATATAAAAAAAACATGCCAATCAATCTGTATATGAATAAAACATGACAAACAAACTGTACATGAATAAACATATGCCAACCAATCTGTATTCTAAATAAAAACATGCCAATCAATCTGTATATAAATAAGATCATAACAACCAGCCTGAATATAAAAAAAACATGCCTGCCAGTCTGTATATAAAAAACATGCCAACCAATCTGTATGTAAATAAAAAGATGCTAACTGATCTGTATATCAATAAAAACATGCCAAACAATCTGTATGTAAACAAAAAAACAGGTCAAGCAGTCTGCATAAAAATGAAAACATATATAAACAAAAACATAAATAAATACAAACCATAACAAAATCATGCCAACCAGTCTGTATATAAATAGACCAACCATTATATATGTAAACTAAACAACAGGTCAAGCAGTCTGCATAAAAATGAAAACATATATAAACAAAAACATAAATAAATACAAACCACAACAAAATCATGCCAACCAGTCTGTATATAAATAAAAGCATACCAACCAATTTGTATGCAAACAAAAAAATGCCAAGCAGTCTGCATGTAAATAAGAACAGATACAAAAAACTAAAAAATGTCAGCCAGTCTGTATATAAATAAAAATATGCCAACCAGTCTCTGTAGAAATAAAAGCATGCCAACCAGTCTGTATATAAATAAAAACATGCTAACCAGTCTGTGTAGAAATAAAATCATGCCAGCCATATTATACTTATGTCAAGGTGTTTTGTGTAAACATGCAAAGCAAGCCTTCCACATAACTCATATATTTGTACTGGAAATAATTAGGATGCTCCATAACACAAGAAACTGGGTTGGAACAAATATTGTGACTCATGGTGTAAATAAGCAGATTCTGAAAGATGGTAACCACCATTGGGAACATACAAAATTGTGAGAGTATGTGTGATTTGGATTTTTAATGTAGCTTTAAAAAAATTCAGTCATATTGCTATGATATCTGCAGTGTGGCAGTTTAAATAGTGTTGTCTAGCACTGGGGCATCATAGTGCAGACATATAGCATGATGTCCCACCCAATCACATTATCCTGACACCAGACCAACCAGTCCTAACTCTAACTTCTTAATGCTGAGCACCAAGCAAGGCAGCTGTTAGCACCAATTTTATAAGTCTTTGGTATGACTTGGCCATTCACATCCATGGCTAACTCTCTAACCACTAGGCCACTGGAGCAGTTAAAAAAAATTTGACTGTGTGCAAATGAATTAATTGTTAAACATGGTAACCATTATTGGGTCTGGACTGTACAAACCATTTTCTTCAATATTGCAAGCTGTTGAGAAGCCCATTCACTTCCATCTTCTTCTAGGTTCTTAAAGATTTCTTCCATAGTGGCCCCATTAAAAAGTGTATTTATTTTGTCTATATGTTGCGCTAAAATAAATTCGTTGTCTGGTATATCTGTGCTCTGTAAAACAAACACAAAGTGAAACTATTATAATTGATCGGGTCAATGATTTTGTGAGTAAAAATTTCTTTTTTATTTATAATTGTATTCCTAACAATTCCTAATCATCTTTTCTATATCATATCAGGTATAAAACATGTATCAGGAATGTAATGTGTAAGAATAATCTGATAAGAACAATCAGTTCAAGTAATGTAATGTGTAAGAACAATCAGTTCATGTAATGTAATGTGTAAGAACAATCTGATAAGAACAATCAGTTCATGTAATGTAATGTGTAAGAACAATCAGTTCATGTAATGTAATGTGTAAGAACAATCAGTTCATGTAATATAATGTGTAAGAACAATCAGTTCATGTAATGTAATGTGTAAGAATAATCTGATAAGAACAATCAGTTCATGTAATGTAATGTGTAAGAACAATTAGTTCATGTAATATAATGTGTAAGAATAATCTGATAAGAACAATCAGTTCATGTAATGTAATGTGTAAGAACAATTAGTTCATGTAATATAATGTGTAAGAATAATCTGATAAGAACAATCAGTTCATGTAATATAATGTGTAAGAATAATCTGATAACAACAATCAGTTCATGTAATATAATGTGTAAGAACAATTAGTTCATGTAATATAATGTGTAAGAATAATCTGATAAGAACAATTAGTTCATGTAATGTAATGTGTAAGAACAATCTGATAAGAACAATCAGTTCATGTAATGTAATGTGTAAGAACAATCAGTTCATGTAATATAATGTGTGTAAGAACAATTAGTTCATGTAATGTAATGTGTAAGAATAATCTGATAAGAACAATTAGTTCATGTAATGTAATGTGTAAGAACAATCTGATAAGAACAATCAGTTCATGTAATGTAATGTGTAAGAACAATCAGTTCATGTAATATAATGTGTGTAAGAACAATTAGTTCATGTAATGTAATGTGTAAGAACAATCTGATAACAACAATCAGTTCATGTATAATGTAATGTGTAAGAACAATCAGTTTATGCAATATAATGTGTAAGAACAATCTGATAAGAACAATCAGTTCATGTAATGTAATGTGTAAGAACAATCAGTTCATGTAATATAATGTGTGTAAGAACAATTAGTTCATGTAATGTAATGTGTAAGAACAATCTGATAACAACAATCAGTTCATGTATAATGTAATGTGTAAGAACAATCAGTTCATGCAATATAATGTGTAAGAATAATCTGATAAGAACAATCAGTTCATGTAATGAAATGTGTAAGAACAATCAGTTCATGTAATATAATGTGTAAGAACAATTAGTTCATGTAATGTAATGTGTAAGAACAATCAGTTCATGTAATGTAATGTGTAAGAACAATCTGATAAGAACAATCAGTTCATGTATAATGTAATGTGTAAGAACAATCAGTTCATGTAATATAATGTGTAAGAACAATCTGATAAGAACAATCAGTTCATGTAATGTAATGTGTAAGAATAATCTGATAAGAACAATCAGTTCATGTAATGAAATGTGTAAGAACAATCAGTTCATGTAATATAATGTGTAAGAACAATTAGTTCATGTAATGTAATGTGTAAGAACAATCAGTTCATGTAATGTAATGTGTAAGAACAATCTGATAAGAACAATCAGTTCATGTATAATGTAATGTGTAAGAACAATCAGTTCATGTAATATAATGTGTAAGAATAATCTGATAAGAACAATTAGTTCATGTAATGTAATGTGTAAGAACAATCTGATAAGAACAATCAGTTCATGTAATGTAATGTGTAAGAACAATCAGTTCATGTAATGTAATGTGTAAGAACAATCAGTTCATGTAATATAATGTGTAAGAACAATCCGATAAGAACAATCAGTTCATGTAATGTAATGTGTAAGAACAATCTGATAAGAACAATCAGTTCATGTAATGTAATGTGTAAGAACAATCAGTTCATGTAATGTAATGTGTAAGAACAATCCGATAAGAACAATCAGTTCATGTAATGTAATGTGTAAGAACAATCTGATAAGAACAATCAGTTCATGTAATGTAATGTGTAAGAACAATCAGTTCATGTAATGTAATGTGTAAGAACAATCAGTTCATGTAATATAATGTGTAAGAACAATCTGATAAGAACAATCAGTTCATGTAATGTAATGTGTAAGAACAATCTGATAAGAACAATCAGTTCATGTAATGTAATGTGTAAGAACAATCAGTTCATGTAATATAATGTGTAAGAACAATCAGTTCATGTAATGTAATGTGTAAGAACAATCTGATAAGAACAATCAGTTCATCAATTTCTCTTTGCTAGCACCAATCTGTATGTTGGAATTACCCATACAAAATGGTAATTTGCATGTTGGAATCAACCATACAAAATGATAATTTGCATTTTGGAATCATTCATACAAAATGGTAATTTGCATGTTGGAATCACACATAAAATATGGCATTAGCATTTTTAAATCACTCATAAAAAATACCAAATATTAGAGGGGCTCTTCTGTCAGCATCTTTGATGAAATAATACTATTTTAACCTTGTTACTGGTAGAGAACATCTAAAATGTGCATAAACCTAAGTCTCACCATATTATATGTTTAGTTATGGTTATGGTATGATTCTTCTGTCAACTATAAACAGCCAATCACAAGTATAATTTGCAACGTTTCAAAAACCCATTTAAAAATCAAAACCTGAATTAACAGGAAGCATCAAAGCCTTTCAAATTTGTTTCAATGGATGTTGATCCATCAACAAATAAGTATATCCTTACTAAAAATATGAAAACCATTAAACATCTTTTTAGAAAACAACTAACAAGAACTTGATCCGATCTGACAGTGTCACCCGATATTAGTATTCCGATTTGTTCATATGATGCTGATATGCAACTAAATGTAGCCACCTTTACCAAACAATGTCAAAAACTTTTATAAAAAAAACAGCATGAAAGAATTTGTCTGAAAGCAGCCTCTTGCTGAGGATTTTGAAGCTAGCATAAATGATGCCAATATGTCATCAAATATGGCTGCTGTTAACGACAATAGTTCTTTCAAAAATTTGTAATCTAATAATCATAAAAGAATTTCTATGATTCCAAGAAAAGGTGTTTTCTTGACAACTGCCCTGTGCTGAAACCATCCCCAAAATCCCAAATTTAAATTTGGTGCCATTTACACTTATGACAGTGTAGACATCATACAAAATATTTTGGTGAAAACTCTATACTAATATGAATTGCAATAGCTGACTGCCATGGTCACAATATAGTGTCTGATCTGCTTAATTTTCACACAGAACCATCTAGACATTTAAACATGTAAATACCACTTTCCATTTATGAGTAGCAATGACAAATGTCAAAATAGCAGCCAAGGTTGCCCTACTGGATGTCAGACTGGCACCATTTTCAGTTGCGACCAACTAGATATAATAAGTCATGCTGATATGACAATTCATCAAAGAGAAAGAACTATAACAAGATTTTCAGGATGACCACTGTGGTGGCCTTATAGGATGTCCAAGCAGCACAAGTTTCATATAATACTAACCAGACATCTGGGCACAGAGTTTCAAAACAGACAATGCACTGATGATGGATAACAGACCACCCCATAAACTCTGCTGGCCAATGACCAGTAGAGCTAAAAAATCTCCCATAAGAATCAGATCAAATTTTGCTTAAAATCATTTTTTGCATTAAAGACTTTTTAGTTTAAAAAATTAATGGCAATCTTCCCTTAAATATTTACAAAGTTATAAAATTTTGTCTCCAAAACTTATCAACAGAACAAATCTGACTGAAAGTAATGTGGCAAAATGGGCATTGAAAGTGTTACAAATGATGCTAATCTGCCATTAAATATGGCTGATATTTCTAAAAATAGAAAAACCTTTACTCAAGCAATCTGACCAAAAGAAAGCATTAGGGTGTTGAGGACTCTTAAATTCATACAAATAATGCTAATCTAAGATGACCACTATTATTTAAAGTGATTTAAATGACTTTTATAAAAAGAAAAACACTAGAAAATTTGACCAAATTTTATGAAGAGTTTCCTGGAAGATGGGCTTTCACATTTTTACCAATGACACCACATTGCCATCAAATATGGTGAATGTTACAAAACAGAAAACCTTTAATGACCTCTTCTCAAATACTGCTCAAAAGAATTTGACCAAATTTGACAAAAAGCATCATGGCATAAACATCTTTCAAAATTACATACACGATGCTGATCTCCACAACAATGGATGATGTCGTTAAAAACAAAAACTGCAAGGCAGAGTTTGATCAAATCTGACAGCTGAAATTTTGACATCAAACATTATGGTTGGTATGACGTGTTTCTAATATAAATTCACATTATTTTCTATTAGTGTCAATCTCCTATATTTTTTTTATTGCTTGGAACTCAAGGGCAGGTAACAGCATATACATTTGAAGCTAAAATATATGTAAGACCTATATTACAAAAAAAACCTTTTGTGACTGCAAGTTATTAAAGACAGGTCAGGCAAGATATCCACAGAATTCTGTATTTTGCTAAGCCATAGCGCATTTCAATTACCTAGCAGTCATCACTTGGGTGTAAAATTAGGTTAATGTCCTATTGCACTTGGGTGTAAAATTAATGTCCTATTACACTTGGGTGTAAAATTAGGTTAATGTCCTATTGCACTTGGGTGTAAAATTAATGTCCTATTGCACTTGGGTGTAAAATTAATGACTTATTACACTTGGGTGTAAAATTAGGATAAGGTCCTATTGCCTGTGCTGTACAATAACCTCCATGATGAATGCACTCATCAAGTTTTGTGACTGTGTAAGAGAAACTAAGCTAACATACAATAACAGTCACAACAGTGATACCAATTGTCTCCCTTGTACTTTGCTGATGAGACAGAGACTATGTTTCAATTATACTTTGCTAATGAGACAATATCAAATAGGACATAAAACCAAATATTGTATTCAAACTCAAAACCCAACTTGTCTGTAAACTAGGATATATAAAATAAATCTTAAAAGTTCAGCATTTGTTTCCCTAAGACCCACTCACCTGTTGCTGAAAATCCTGTATAACACTGGCAATATTTTGTGGCATGGGATTTTCCAGTTTCAGTAGACTCTGCTCCAAATTTGCAAGCTGTGTATCAGATTGAGAAAAAAATATTAAGAAAAAATTTGACATCCCTGAAATATACAGGGAATACTTTTCCATATGATACTGCTTATAACTTAAAACAACCAGGCTTACAGAGCACTTATGCATAATAATTGTGTATACCACTGAGAATAGAATGGAATTCTGTTGGTAAAGGTTCACATTTCCCTTGATTAAATTGCTTTATGTCAAATACTCTGACATCCAAAAATCTTGATTTTTTTTTCACAATATGAACAAGAAACAAGAGAGACTTTACTCAGGAATATTTTCCAGTTCTACTTCATCATAAAATATATAAGTGAGATACTTAAATATTAATCTTTGTATTTATTTGAAAATGTTGATCTGATTTTTTTATCTGTGACACATTGTACTGAAGCTGGAAAAATACATATATATTTGGCAGGTGCATATATCAATTGAAATTATATTTCTTCTCATGTCTCTGTATTTACAGATACAACTGGTCTTGGAAATTTATCGTATTTCCCAGTATTTCCACTTCTACAATTATGTAATAGCCTGCAAATTATTCAACGAATTATCAAGTTTCTCCCTCCCCCAACTCCTATGTTACTTTGCAAACATAATTTTGGTCCTAAGCTCCCTCATCACACTTTGTATACACAGAAATCTGATAAACAAGACTTATTAAGATATAAAAGAACTAATTAGTATATACACAAGTTTTTCCTGCATTACATTTAATCATTTGACCTTGTAATATTGTACAAAATATTGATGTACCTTGGTGGAATGCACAAATTGGGTTAATGCAATTTTATTGTACAATTATAGCCTGTACAAAAGCACAGTTGCTCAATGGATTGTACTCATGCAAAAACAATGCAGCACCTTACTGGACTCTACAAACTAGTCAAACCTGTGTATAATGACCACTAAGGAGACTAAGTAAATGTGGTCTTAATAGACAGGTGGTCTTTATATTCCCCCAATGTAGCAATGTTAATGGGAGACTGCCTTACAGATGAAGTCACCTTATATTGTTGTATTTTAGTTCATTAAAGTTTATGCATACCTGCACTATAAATTTATCTATTCTTTTAGTGCATTTTGCAGTTTATATCTACATGGAAACTAACAATTTCAAAACAGAACTTTCAAATACAACTGATATAAATTTTCTTAATCATATCAAATGATCAATGCTAACCTGAAAATAAAAACTATATATGCGAAACAAATTTCAGAAATTGGAATTTAAAGACATTTTCCACAAGATATACAAGTTGTTGCTTTTCTGGGTTTAATGTCATTTTCAGAACACAATAGGTCAAATATGGTGGACAATGTAACTGAGATGAAGAATCCAGGAAAAACCAGGTAAGAACCAACAACCCAAGCCATTACTAACCTAGCCCAAGATTCAAATCATGGTTGGATGTACTTCACCTAGCTGGACTGTATAAAATTGTGGTTACTCTGGACAGATAGTTGCTATATGCAGGTGGTTGTTAGACCTGGTTTGGCTGTACAATTTGTTTCTGTACCTTCTTGAACTGTAAAAAGGATTTCTGTACCTTTTTCAACTCTAAAACTGTTAATCTTCCTAACTTGATTGTACAAAATGCTACTGTACCTTGTTGGACTGTACAAAATGTGTGGCTACACCAGCTTTCTGCACATCTCTCCCCTTGAGTCTGAACCCAGTCAAAGCTAAATATATACCCAACTTTCCTCCTAATCGAGGCAAAAAGTAACCACCTCCTACATCTGGGAATAAACCTGTAAAGTAACAAGATGTTTAAATAAACTTGATATGAACCACCTCACTGACATCTGCCTCATAGCAACTAATTAAACCTGAGATAACTCACCTTGCCATCATTGGCATCTGTTTAATAATCATTAAGCCTGAGATGACTCACCTTGCCGACATTGGCATTAAATCTGAGATGACTCACCTTGCCAACATTGGCATTAAACCTGAGATGACTCACCTTGCCAACATTGGCATTAAACCTGAGATGACAACTTGCCGACATTGGCATCAGTTTAATAACCATTAAGTCTGAGATGACTCACCTTTCTGACATCTGTTTAATAACCAAAATGCTGGATAAGTTAGCTGCTGACTGAGGTGCTCTCCACATATTTATGAAATTTTTTTGTCATGGTACTGTACTTTAATACATATCTGATGGAAGATTAGCAGCAGCATCTGAAAGAACTCATTGTTAGCATAATTTCTCTCAATGTTGGTCAAATTACACAAATTTGTTTTTGATAAAGTGGCTTATTTGTTATTTTATTTTTAGCACCATACTTGGGGTGCAAGCTGAATGAACCATTTTTATTATTTTGTTTTAGGAAAACAAAACATATTGACCATAGCAGAAGAAACGTGACATATATATATATATATATATATATATATATATATATATATATATATATATATATATATATATATATATATATATGTATAGGATTCACATACCTTATAATTATGCTGAGGTCATCATACAATGCTTGAGTTATAGCTCTATTTTAATCAATTTGTGTTGGTGGAAAAGACATATCTCTAGGAATAATTTTGCAATGCACTGAATAAATTACAGTTCAAAATCAAACAATTCCATCACTGCAGATATCTGCCTTCTTGTTTACTGACCTGGAGTCATTTATTTCACAGGCTGCCACCTTTGTAAACTGCTGTTTATGGCCAATCAAATTTCTGAAAGGTAGTCACTTCATGAAGGCATGCTGGATTAGCTTGTCACTGTTATATCTTGTATTGCATGTCTGAATGCAGTGCATTCTTTCCCAACAAACCTATATAAACATGATGAATTCATCTTGATTCATGTCCACTCCTAAATTAACTGCATTTTTAAGATCATGATTACTGCACTTCCAACTTAGGGCTGTTCCATGGGATCCAGGGAAGACACTTTTAAAGTGGGGTAATCACCCATTGATGCAATTTAGAACTTTTATTATAATTTTAATATGAACTCTGTGAAATCAAAGTACGCCAGAATAGATATATTTTTTAATTCCCTTCCCTACGTACCCTGTATGTTTTAATGGAACAGTCCTTACTATGAAAGGCACAATATGGGTAAGATAATGCACGAGTAATTTAGATTTTAAAATATCTGCTTTTGAGAACCAAGGCAGTAGTTACTGATGTTTAGGGATGTACAACAATGAATTTATCAACCTGTCTATCATAAATTATTAATAAGCAAAAAAAAAAAAACAAGAAACAAGTTTTCTAAAGAGCATTAGCCATGTTGAGGACTCTAATGACTGATGTGATTCTTAGAAAATGGCCAGGTACTCTTTAAGTTTCAGGGTTGAGAGTCTTTGAGTTCTAGTCCAGATATTCTGTGAAAGAATTGAAGATGAATTGGTTCAAAATTGTAAAAAACTCTTTTAAGGCCTTCATACCAGAATGCTTTCTGTGAAATTTGGTTTGGGGTTATATATAACCAAAAATTAATCTACAACAGAACAACTACCATAAAGGCATAATGATGGTTTACCTATTCCTGTCTCTGGCATGGCAAATAACGTCTTCTCTGTTGCAACTCTGAATGTACCATGTACAGACAGTCCCACACCCTGAAAAATACAGCATATATCCATCAAATATGGTGACAGAAAAAAAGCACACAACAAAGCTACATCATCTACAAGGTTTACTTAGCTTTCATTCTGCTTAATCGCACTCACTCATAAGTATCATTAGTCATTACATGCCAATGATTTTCCACTGATAGTCTGCCATCTGACCCCAGCTACTTTAATGCAAGCTGTTGATCTGACCTCATAATACTTTTTCAGTTGTTGTCAAATCTCTTCTGAATTGAACAAGAAGTCTGAGAATGTAATTTCTTGCCACCTTCACTTGTGCTTTAATAAGTTTTCTGAGAGAATTACTCAATGTGAGAAGCAGAGCAAAATGCCAAAGGTAATGTATTTAATGAGTAAAAAGTAGCTCACTGTGACCAACTTTTGGTTGTGATAAGCAAGACACTACAAGACTGAAAAACCAATAAGGTTCATGACTGTATATAATATCTGATCAAGTGAGCTAGACTCAAAAATCTATCAAACAATATTTTTAATTAGTCACCTGTCCTTCACTAGCAAGAGATAAAATTACCAGCATCAGTTTTATTCCTACCCACCGTAAACCCCATCACATCTCCTGAGGGTGGATCAAACTTTTAAGATGATTTTTAAAAAATATACCATATACACAATCAACTATCATCACCTTAAGTCTCAACTTTAAATGTGTAAAGTGGTAAATCATTCATCAGACAGATGTATAAAGTTGTATATTATTCACCAGACAAATGTGTAAAGTGGTACATCATTGATCAGACAAATGTGTAAATAAAGTTGTATATCATTCAGCAGACAAATGTATAAAGTGGTAACTCATTCAGCAGACAAATGTATAAAGTTGTATATTATTCACCAGACAAATGTGTAAAGTGGTAAATCATTCATCAGACAAATGTATAAAGTTGTATATTATTCACCAGACAAATGTGTAAAGTGGTAAATCATTTGTCAGACAAATGTATAAAGTTGTATATTATTCACCAGACAAATGTGTAAAGTGGTAAATCATTCGTCAGACAAATGAATAAAGTTGTATATTATTCACCAGACAAATGTGTAAAGTGGTAAATCATTCATCAGACAAATGTATAAAGTTGTATATTATTCACCAGACAAATGTGTAAAGTGGTAAATCATTCGTCAGACAAATGTATAAAGTTGTATATTATTCACCAGACAAATGTGTAAAGTGGTAAATCATTCATAAAACAAATGTGTAAAATTTTATATGTGTGTGCTCCCATACAGAAATAGCATTAAATAATCAACAGATTTGGAATACAATGATGGTCTGTATCAAAATGTAGGACAACCACAGTGATTCCAGTTAATAAGGTTGCAATGACCATGAATGTATATCAGAAATAGGGATTGCTTTATATAACTGTTTCATAGTGTCTGAGGTACCATATATACTTTCTTATAAGCCATGTCCAACTTCAAACAAACTAGACCCTGATTTGCCATTGCATAATAAGCCTTAAATCTTAAATGTGTGAAGTTGCGTATCATTCAAAACACAAATTAGAAAACCAGTCTGTGACACAGTACCAATATGAACAAAACTACCATGTATCCTCACCTTTAAGTTAACTTCACCTGCATACCTTCATTTGCCATCACATGGTATGTCTTAAGTCTTATATGTGTCAAGTTGTGTATCATTAAACCCACAAATTAAAGAACCAGTCTGTGATATATGACCATATATACTCTCTTATAGTTCACATCCAACTGCAAATAACACAGACCCTAATCTTTATTGAAAGAAAGCAGCAGGCATTGTATAATATTCCAAGCTTGTTTAGACTTAAATAAAAATTCAGGAATCACATTGGGCTTTACCAATGTTGTAAATAGCTTTTTTTTAATTGTTGACAATAAAATACATCATCTTATGATCTTTTTGGCAAAAAAATTTTTGGCTGGTAAAAACTGTATATATAGTCTTGGGTTTGGATTTGAGAAATTCAAAAGCACCATGACAGGAAGCCGAAAACTTGGATATAAAATTGCACTGGAATCTATTGTTACATAAACAAATCCTCTGTTTATATTGACAAACCATCCTAACACTGCATTGTTATATCATAATCGGCTTATGGTGATCTCTGTCCATAGCACTTTGTGCTATAATATAACCCAAATCATCATGCTACCTGAATAGCTACAATCGACCACCTCAGAAATTGGAAACGGGAATGACTAAAACCTACTAGAGGATGGCAATTTTCGTTTCATTTCTGAAAAATTTACCAAACAATATTTTTGCGGAAACTTCAAAGAAAACTGATTACCTTTAAAGCATTGATCATTTATATATATATATATTACTAAGTAAAAACATTTTAAACTGTCTCCATCAATGTTTAACAATTATTTGATTTTGCCACAATATTAAATGTGGTCCTTCAAAGAGCGCTTTTATCTTTTATCTTCGCATTCATTAACACATGAACCACCATCAAAGCAAGCCGAAGACCTTTGATTACAGAATGTTGGCAACAAACTTAAATAAAAACATTGTTTCATTTTTCAGTGACTGGAAAATATTTATTCTACTATGAAAGTTTCCTCGTTACAACAAAAAAGTTCATGCTTACAATTGCTACCAGTGGCAGTTTAAAACCAAAAGTTAAAGTTCCAATATTTTTAAACAAATGATATATGGTTGTTCTGTTAAATGAAGGTGGGACATCTTGTAAGAATGTGAAACTTTTTAATTTGTGCACTTGTTTTCATTTCCTAGTTTCATCCGCATGGTATCTTCCGAATCATGGTAGTTGTCTCTAGCGGACTAAATTTGAGACCAATTTAAGTACATGTATATGTAGCATATAAATGAAAATACAGCCACATGCTACTAGAATAATAAATATCAGAGTGAACTGTTTGGGGAAATGTGTTTTCTCACAATGGGATACTAATCAAATAACAACTACCATTTTTTATATATATATGTTTTATTTGTGTTTTCTGATGGGATTTGATTGATACAGGAATTTTCTAACATGATCGAATATTCAAGATAATCGATTTTTCATATGCATGTATATTATTTTAATATACTGTGGAGTGCTTTACACCAATGTAAGTTGTCAAGTTTATTTCAGATTAGTTGTCTTCATTTAATAAAAATTTCCCTTTTCTGTCTACATACATACTAGTCACTGACAACAGGTTATCTCTTAAAAATTTCAATTGTAAGAAAAATTTCAATTTATTTTCAGCCTCTCCATTTCCCATTAGTTATTGTAAACACCCACTTATTTTGACAATATTACCTTGGTACGACATATATTTCAAAACACACTGAGGATATTGAGATAAATGAATATTACTGAATTATGAAAAATGGCAACTTTTTTTTTAATTGGTGACAAAAAATATTGAGGTTGGTAATATTTTTGGCAACGTTTTTAACACCAGCGCCATTACTGAAAAGTTAAAACATACATGCTTGAATCAAAACTTTAAATAAATGAAGGGCAACATATATGACTACATGGTCTGACCAAGTGATTTGATTCAGGGTTGGTGTAGTAAAATCCATATAGTCTGTGTGTGAAATTTTTATATTTGAAGTGAATTGAATAGGAATATATCTTAAGAAAATAATTTATCACCCTCTTGACCCCCATGATGACACCCAGGAGTTGTACTGAAAAAAATATACATGTTATATTCAAATTATGATGTGAATTGGGAAAGTGATTATGAAAGACAGCTGATGAAACAGGAGTCTCTTGAGAGGTCTGACACTCATCTAGTCAAAAAGAATTTCCTGGAATTTAAAATATAACATTTCATCTTTTAGATCACTGATTTTTAAAACCATCTCTGATATTCTTCAGCAATATCAAGATTTTCATATTAGTTGCTAGACATTGTATGAGCACTGTTTTATTTAGTCCAACAAGATACAATAAGTCTTCTAGCAAAAACTTTCTGTTTTGGAAGAATAATAATGAGAAGACTTTCAAGACAAATGAAATGGTGGTCATATTCAAGATAAAATTGGCAACATAATAAATTAAGACCAAACACAATATTTTATAAGAAATCTATGGTGAAACGTACTGTTGATATGACCAGTCATTTGGAAGAATTAGGTATAGCAATGGCTACTGTGGTGGCCATTTTAGAAGTCAGATCTCTATTATTTTCAATGGCTACTGTGGTGGCCATATTGGAAGTCAGATCTCCATAATTTTCAATGGCTACTGTGGTGGCCATATTAGAAGTCAGATCTCCATCATTTTCAATGGCTACTGTGGTGGCCATATTGGAAGTCAGATCTCCATCATTTTCAATGGCTACTGTGGTGGCCATATTGGAAGTCAGATCTCCACCATTTTCATATATGACCACTAAACATCTTAAAAAGTCATTCACTAAAAACCTCCAACTGTTATGACCATTGATTCATGAGGTGTAGCAATTAAAAAAATTCAAGATGGCCACTGTTGCAGACATAATTGATACATATACAATACTCTTTTCATTCTAAAACAACAAAAGAATTCTAATGGTGAAAAACCCATAGCAATATTAATTTTTGTTCAGGTAAAGTAGCAATGCAATTTTCAAGATGACTCCTGTGGTGGCCATATTGGACTTTAGTGCTATTTTCATTTTCAAAAGAAGACTTCTGGTTAAGCTTCCATGTATATGACTTTCATAACAGACTTTAGACTGGCACAATTTTCATTTATGACAAATGGGACAAGACTTTTAATGCAAATGCCACACTGGCATGTTGATCTATTCAATAACAAAATTTTCAATATGACCACTTTGGTGGCTATTTTATAGGTCCAAGTGGCACCATTTTCATAAATGACCAGCTGATCCATGGAATGAATGTGTTTAGAAGGAGTGTTGACCATGTGCTAATGGATAGATTGTCAATGAACAACAAACAATCTCATATGACCAATAGAGCTAATAGAAACACATAAATCTGTAGACCAAATTTGGAAAATCAAGAAATTGAGAAGAGGAGCCTGCCATACTATGTTCTAAATATGAGGCAAAAGATTTTATCCAAAGCTGTCCACTGACACACCCACACACAAACCAATATTAAATCCAAACACTAGATGCACCCATCTTTGAAGCATAAAACAATAAAGGTTATCCACTACAATCACAGCTAATACATACTGTTATGTATATCTATAGTGTGCTTAATTTTTGTCTATGATCATAGATAATATTTTAAGATAACTATCACTTGTAGGTAAACGTGTTTACTTGGAATTGAGTTCAGGATGCTGGTTTTCTCCTTGAAAGTTCATAGTCTACCTGATATTTGTGAAGCTGATTCACTAAAGTTTAAATCAACCTAACCTTGTTTACAGTTTGGAATCACGGTATTTTCAGAAAATAGCAACTGCCGATGGCCAGTGAACAAAGTCGGGAGGGATATGGGACTACAACTGTATAAATGGATTAATGTGGCCTTCATACAGAATTTGATGTCGGGACAGTTAACTCCGAAGACTTCAAACACATTTTACAGTGTGTAGGTACATGAATACCAACAGCCCCGTCTTTTTTAAGTACAGAAGCAAATTTTATTGGTAAAACAAAGCATATATTGGTGTAAAGGAACCAGTGACACTAACAAAAACACTGATTTTTAAGAATAATATTTGTTACTTAAATTTTGCTGCTAGTCACAAGTCAGCTGTAATGAAATAAAATACTTTTAAACAAAGCAAAGTCCTACATGTACATGTACTTCAAAAGGCCTAGATTTAGGATAGCATGAGAAAACCATTTTCTTGCTGAGGCTACCAAAGGTATGAGGCTATTGACAGGGAAATAAAAACAACTTTAGACCACTGACATTGTTGTATTAATTTATTGTTGTAAAACCGTGTGACTTGTTACTTAATCTCGTTTAAGAGACATCCAATCTTCTTTTCTCCGCAACCTGGCATGACTAAATTATTACTTTTATTGTGCATTAAAAATGCCATTTGTTTTTAGAAACAAAACTCCTCATTTTTGGTACTTCAGATGCATAATCATTGTTCTGCATGTAGATTTATCAACTAAACCCTGATATCTCGAGACTCGGTTATGTCAACAATTTTTGTACACCCCCCACATAATTAAGATAACCTAGTTTGATTGTACTGCTTTTTTTCATACTTCTTTCCTTTCTTTGTTTTTCGTACTTGCCAGAAACAAATTGTCTATATTTTACCTTGCACAAAATTGAATTTAGCTCTTGAAGTCATATTTCTGTATTTGATATGTCCTCCCATACCAAGGTCTGGTTATAGAACTTTCAAGATTATATCAGATTTAATTCACAATACTTTTAAGTTCTTTTTAAACTTTCACTTTGCATTCTAGTGAAATAAATTACTTCTTGAATTTTACTAAACTAATTGGCTGTTGTTCTTGTCTATTTCTTAGTTTAAGACAATTAATTCATTACACTTACCCCTCCCATTGTGATGCCATCAATCAATGCAACATAGGGTAAATGATAGGTGCCTGAAATAAAATCATCATACAGTCTAGTTATTATTGAGCACTAAAGTTTTATTTCATTAATTTCCTTTTTATTTCCATAACTTAAATTAAATATCACTGCAGTGAAACACACTTGGTACAATTATGATATTGTAAATTTCATTTACAATTTAGTGAATCTACCTATGACAAATACATTGTATGTTGTTGTTGTTGTTGTAGGGTTTAATGCCATTTTTCAGCACATAATAGGATATACATAGCGGCCAGTATTATTGGTGGAGGAAGATGGCAGTAATCCTTATTGGTGAATACTTTAGACCACTCGGCCACTCTGGGCTCCTTAAACAAATAGTAAATTTTACTCAAATATGATCCAAACAATCTGGTCACTTAGAGCTAAAATATTTGGACCATGTTGGAAAATTAAATAAAATGAACTGATCTATTTTTGAAGTCATCAATTTTCATGGTCTTTTTTTCAATAAAAATAGTCACTGTTCATAAGATCTGTAAATTCATGATATTGGTAAAAATCACAATATCCATAAAAAACTGTAAAATAGTGAATTCAATGTACAGATATAGAAAAGACTTTACCAATTTTATTATTTAGGATGTATTCCTCTTTGAAGAAGTCTTGTGCTAATTTGTCCCCTACTTTGCCTGCCTCAGTCACAGCTGAAAACATAAGCATTCAAAATGAGTTAGAAATCAAGGCTAAATCTCGAGTCAAGATAATTATTTTTCTTATTTTTTTATATAAATATTAGTAGTATCTATAGTCATAGCTCTTCGAGTCCATTACTTTGTTTAGTGATGACAGACTTTCAAAGCCAAGATAGTTTCAGATGTAATAGCTGATATCCAGAATCAAATAAGGCTGTATGCAAGAAAACTAATTTTTCCTAATACAATATGTTTCTCTGACTACCTTGCAAATCTCCCAGATACTACTTTGGTCGCATATAGTCAAAGATAGAGAGAAGGTCGGATACGTTCTTGTTTTGTCCAATATCCTTTCTTCTGCGGTGATGAAATTTGTCAGCTTTAGTGGAACAGTAACCTTTTATTGTACTTGGTATAATCTTGAAGAGCCAAAGGAAGTTAGCTATTTATAGTATAGATGCCTGGAGTGGTAAGTTGTTTGTGCACCACTGCTTGAAAATGTGCCATCTGTCTTCATATGCTTTCAGAGTGGAGGGCCTTCTTGCTTGATCTACATGAGTGGTTGTGAGAATTGTTTATTTCTGAGGGCTAAAGTGTTAGCAAATTGTAAATGCATAACTTTGTAGGCATAGGAAGATAAAAAAATATTGGAGCTATTTAAGGAATAAACTTACCTAAGTGGTGAAAAACTCATCCAACTTTCTTACACAAAGATTCTGAGCCTCTCATGATAAGAGCATGCTACTTGCCATGAGTGGAAGTAATAATTGAGCAGTTACTGGTTTCTACCACCAAGGTGGCGCTCACCAGTTATTATGTACTTTTGAGAGAGTGATGTATGTAAGGTGAAGTTGTTTGCATTTTAAACATGCACAGTGCAAAGAATGTTGGCATACCTATATACTACTTTCATGTAATGTGGATGAAATTTCTTTGGATATTGTACTTTGGGAAATTTTAAATGATCTTGGGACACTGCTAACTAAAATGACTGCTCCCTTGTGCTCCAAAAATCAACCTAAATTTGTCTAAAGTACACTATTCTTGGCAGCTATTAAAATATGGAAAATGAATTTTGCCAAACTAGATAATTCCAGCTTCTAAAAGTGCAATGACTGAATTACCAAATACATAAAATGTAAAAAAAAGTTATCGGCTCATTTTTTTACAATTTACCTCTGAAGTTCGAGAAGTGAAAATGAGCAAGTAGAGCTAGCACGTTTTTGAAAGATGCACATCTGGAGTAAGGCCAAGCTGTATATTCTCTAACCCATATTACACCCATCAATCATACATCAAAATAAAGAGAATTAAAGGTTCTTTGAACAACACCTAAGATATACAAAGTCTCTTTTAAATAACCAGTATAACTAGTGAGGCAACCCGGGAAACTCTTTTTCTTTAAAATTTTAACCCTATGCTAAATACAAAACTGTAGAGCGCCACCCAATCCTTCTACATAAGGGGATATCACTCTGCTTGACATAAGGGGATATCACTCTGATTGACAGCCATCTTGGTCAGCAGACAACTTTTAGCTCTTTGAGCCAAAAGTAGTATCTGGGAGGGCTGGATTTGCAAGGTAATGGTAGTTCTCCTAACACATTTTGATTGAGCAATGTGTTTAATGAAAACAGCTGATAAATATTTTACCATGACAATGATTCACATGCAACCTTTGCATGGCTTTGAAGATTGACCTTTTGATCTAAAGATACTGTACCTTGGAACATATCCAAAAATTTTAAACAAAGATAACAAAGATGCCAATATTAGACAGACATTATACCAAAAAAAAAATATTGGATAACCTTGCAAGGTCATACACTGGTCAATCATCTTGTGGCTTTCATTGATTGTGAATCTTTTACCTCTTATTACAACAAAGTTCAGTTTGCAAGATATCTTCAGTATAACATCCACAGGAATACTGTGATATTATTTCCAACTGCTAAATAAAGTAAAACCTGAAACCTGTCCTAATGGACACCTTTACTTAGCAGTCAGCAGTTCACAATAGCAAGTGTAATTTTCCCCCCAGCATATTTACCACTATGGTAGCCATATTGGACATCAGACTAGCACCATTTTCATTAGGACCAACTATGCAAGATTTTCAAAATGGCCACTGTGGCAACCATTTTCAATTCAGACTAACTAGATATGGGATGAACATATGTGTAAAGCCTCTAAGTAGTTTAGGTTAGGTAGTAATAACAAACTTGTGCTAACAGGCAGATAGATGTCAGATGACCCAAACAAGTAACCACAAAATAATGATGCTGACACCAAATTTTTTATCAAAAGGGGACAGAACTCTGGAGAAATTCATCAAATTATAATTACACAGTGCATGAATGCTAATCAGTTTTGACTAAAGTTTTAATTCAATCAAAATACTGCAGCAAGTGTTGCTGTGCAGGTAAAATCCTTTGACCAAAACAAACCCCAATACAAATGAACAATTCTAAAATGGATGTTTACATGTATAATTAATTCAATGAAAAACCTACAAATGGACAAATTTGAAAGAATTTTCTTGCATGTAGAATCCATTCACAGAAAAACATACAAATGGACAATTCTGTAAGTGTTGTCTTGCATGTAACATCCACCACCACCCCAAAAAAAAAAGAATACAAAGGGATAAATCTGATAGGGCTATCTTACATGCAGAATCCAATGGAAGAAAAAAATACAAATGGACAAAGCACAGATAAGATACAGCAAAGCATACATCTGCACATACATAATGTAGTGATTTTAATTAAATGTGAATTTGAATTTGGCCCATCATCTTTCAGCAATTCTGGATGTAGCCTGTTGTTTTGGACTTATTTTTTACACCCTTAAAACATTCCCATTTTATATCAAATGCTAGATCATGCCAGTGATATATTTAAGTAATACATTAACATCTGTAAAATGCACACACTTTGTGAATAATGAAGATATTTCATCAAATGAATCCAAATTAGTATTCTCATGCGTGGCAAAGCCTTGAGTTAAAATACTCATGTTTTTCATCCAGGAAATGAAATATATATTTTACTCAATCAGAGCAAGCAATTTTTTTCTATTTTATGATCAAATATATTGGTTACAAATAGATATAACATATTGATGTTGCAGATTTCTTACCATATCCCATGTGATATTGTCCACAGTTAACCATTTTGTGTATATCAGGAGTAACACAATTTTCTTCCATATTCCAGGTAAAACAAACACATTGTAATAAATAAAATAACTTTAAAAAAAACTGAAGAAAACAATATATGCATACAACTGTATTTATCTTCAGATTCTGCAAGCATTTAAAAATAAAGATAGCTTAAAATCATTTTTTTAACTATTTTCACCAATTTCAACTGCGGTGCCTGATTCCTGAGAAACAATTCTAAATCAATTGTGGTAAAATGGAGCATCATACAGCACCAGCAGTAGAAATTGTGAGGACCTTCACAATGTTTACTAAAAATGTTGTAACTATTTCTTTTTTAAAGCATATAAAACTATGTATCTTAAAAAGGTAATTATATTTGCAACACAGTGATAGATGTTTTTTTCATCATTACCAATGAACATGCTCAATACTGTATTTTAAAATATGACTTGAAAGAGAAAAAAACAAATTAAAAAACTTACCATGATGTTCAGTGAATCTTTTCTTCATAAAGATGAATGAAATGCTCAAAATAGTACTAAATAAAATAATAATAATTCTATTTCTAGTATTTTGGTCCAAATTTGAAGTTTCTAGCACTGTTAGTTCAAAAGGTATAATAATTTTACTAAAATTGGACAACACAACACCTGGAACAATTTGTGTACTTCACATTCTAGAACATGTACTTCAGTGCAGTTTTTCATGAAAACTTGTCACAAATTAATCATAGAAATCTTGCAGTAAGATAAAGGTAATTAGTACAATTTTTGTCCACATTTTGATGTCCAAGTCATTACTATGTAAGTAATAAATATATTACTTTAATTTAAATCGTGGCTGCAATTAAGGTGAAAAATCATCCCAGACTCATTCCTCCTGAAAGCCTTCAAAGTTAGCTTGATTCTACAAATCACTATTAAAAAGTGCATGAATCCATGCATCATCTCTTTCATCAACTTTATTTAATTCTAACCCATCATTTAAGTCAATATTATCATCAGGATCATCAAAATCGTCAACTTCAGTGTTGCTACCCTATGAACATCCATGTTTACATCTGAGTTGTCATCGATCAATTTAATGATTATTTTCATGCCAACAATTTCTTTTCCAACCATGTTTTTTTTAAAAAATTGTACTGCACATGCGTGCTTTAATCATTTCCTATATTGGTTAAGAAGTACACAAATATTTGTGATGTATAACATGTGTTTCTTGCGACACTATAAACTTACATAGTAGAGTATGACCATAGTCGTATTTAGAATAAAATGGGATATTACAATCACAGGCATATTCAGGATAGAATGAGGTATTACTCCTGTAGTCATATTCAGGATAAAATGGGTTAAATAATACCTCGTATATCTCCACCAGCACAGAAGGCTTTATCTCCAACTCCTTTGATAAGGACCATAGTCATTTTTGGGTCATTTTCCCACTCCTGTGCAGAGAAAGATATAATCAATAAAATTTAAAACTTTTAACAAGATGAATGATCACTAAATAGTCATCATTTATTTTGTCAAAATTTTCAAAATTTAAAAAAGCTAGAAAAATGTTTTGCTTTTTGAAAGGATGGATTTTACGAAATATTCATAAATATAACATGTTGATATAAAAAAAGTACATATTGATATAGAAAAAGTATATGTCGATACAATTTCTTACCTTTATGCACTGTTATCTCAGTTATATGAGTGTATACAAAGTACTTTGAAAAACAGCTAATCAATAAAAGATATTATACAATAAAATGCTTGTAAAGTATACAAAGTATGTCTTAGTATGCATTCCAGTAATCAAATACAGTACTTCTATTAACACTGATATGAGTTATTAATAAAGACCAAACTAGCTCATGGCAAAACATATATATATGCAGTGCCAGTGGCATGAAATCTCTTATCAGAGCGATGGATGCATTTATTCTTCCATGCAGAAGTCAGGTAATCACAAAATGAAAAGCAAAAACCACATTTTAACTGTAAAAAAGGTGTGGCACCAAAGGTGAAATACCAAAGTATGTAAAAACAAAATTATTGCTGACTTTTGGCACAGATTTATATTATGTTCAAAGAAAGATAAATTAGCTGCTGATCTGTATAGGTCCATACCGTCATTTTGGGCATTATTTTTCTGATCATGGTCAGATTCAAAGCATTAAGGGCCTTAGGCCTGTTGAGGGTGATGACTCCCTTGGTGTCAATTTTCTGAAGAATGACTTCATCCTCCACTGACGAAGAGAAAGGAGCTGCCATCCTCTTCAAAAGAAAAAGGAACAAAATACAAAAATTTTGGTGATTCAAGGTGAGAGCTGTTCCATTTATACATACATAGTACTCAATAAAAGCAGTTTGTTTTTTTTTAAATATATGCCAGGGTACTTTGACTTCACACAGTTCATATCAAATTATAAGAAATTTCTAAACTGCATCTATGAGTGAGTACCCAACTTTAAAAGTGATTTCCCTAGGTCCCATGTAAGTTTTAATTGAACGGTCCTGAAATGTATTATGTAAACTACAGTATGAAGCATGTGTATTATAAAGCTATTAAGAATTTATTAATTAACTTTTGTGTATTACACAACAAATGGGGATTTATCAATCAGTTTACGTGTATTACAGAGCTATGTGGATACCTTCAATCAGTTTCATTACATGTATAGGTATCATGAAGTAATTAGGAATTTATTATTTATTAATAAGTTTGTGTATCACAGAGCTATTAGGGATTTATTAATTGGTTTAATTCAGTAATTACTTTTATTACATGGACATGTATCATGGTGCAATTACTGTTTTATTAGTGAGTTTCATTACAGGTATACCACAGTGAATTTAGTGATTTATTAATGAGTTTGTTTGTATAATGGTGCAATTGGGGATTTAATTATCAGTTCTTGTGCATAATGGAGCAATTAGGGATTTTTAATTATTTATTCATTTGATGTACTGGATAAAATTTCATGTCATTTAATTAAAAATAATTCTTCTGAAATTTTGACTGTCCAGAAACTGAACTGCATTGTGATACGATAACTTGTTATGCACAGCAATCTTTTGACACATATACATGCAATACAGAAATATAAGTTGTATAAACTTTTAGCATTTAATCACATTAATTTTCACACCTCAAAATCAACGGGAATTATTATCTGTTTCTAAGTGTCAGGTCATATGATAAACAAAGTACTAAGCAATTTGAAATATACAACTTTTGTAGTTTAATAAATGAGTGTACAAACTATAAACCAAAGAATATTGTTATTAGCACAGGTAATTTTGAATCAATGCACACAACCACCAAAGTGCAAATATAACTCAACTGTGGCCTCTTACCACTGCTCTGATTGGCTGGATCAGGAGGGGAGTATATCAAAAGTGTAAACATAACTGAGGCCTCATACCACCTCTCTGATTGGCTGGATCAGGAGGGAAGTATATCAAAAGTGTGAACATAACTGAGGCCTCTTACCAATTCTCTGATTAGCTGGATCAGGAGGGGAGTACATCAAAAATTTGAACATAGCCCACTAAGGCCTCTTACCTCTACTCTGATAAACTGGATCAGGGAGGGAGTACATCAAAAGTTTGAACATATCCCACTGAGGCCTCTTACCTCTATTCTGATTAGCTGGATCAGGAGGTGAGTACATCAAAAGTTTGAACATATCCCACTGAGGCCTCTTACCACTATTCTGATTAGCTGGATCAGGAGGGGAGTGCATCAAAAGTTTGAACATATCCCACTGAGGCCTCTTACCACTATTCTGATTAGCTGGATCAGGAGGGGAGTACATCAAAAGTTTGAACCTATCCCACTGAGGCTTCTTACCACTGCACTGATTAGCTGGATCAGGAGGGGAGTACATCAAAAGTTTGAACCTATCCCACTGAGGCTTCTTACCACTGCACTGATTAGCTGGATCAGGAGGGGAGTACATCAAAAGTTTGAACATATCCCACTGAGGCTTCTTACCACTGCACTGATTAGCTGGATCAGGGAGGGAGTACATCAAAAGTTTGAACATATCCCACTGAGGCCTCTTACCACTATTCTGATTTGCTGGATCAGGAAGTGAGTACATCAAAAGTTTGAACATATCCCACTGAGGCCTCATACCACTATTCTGATTAGCTGGATCAGGAGGGGAGTACATCAAAAGTTTGAACCTATCCCACTGAGGCTTCTTACCACTGCACTGATTAGCTGGATCAGGAGGGAAGTACATCAAAAGGAATAAGAACAGAGCATTAGTAATGTTATCATTAGCCTATGGATACATCCTAATATTGCCACCTTTTTTTAAAAAAAATAACCTCTAAAATATCCCAGTGTTGAGTGTATTTGAAATCAATATATTAATTAGCAACAAGTCACTCGCTACAAAGAGTGTCAAGGTCACAGAAGATCTACTTACATGGATGACAGTCTGTAGAATGTTGCTATTTATATCTCACAACCATGTGTTGGCCAGAATGTACTGAGGACAAAGTTTATTATTGTAAAAATAGGACTGTGTATTAGTACACTATGACAAAGTTCATTATGGTAAACATGGGGCTGTTTATTAGTACTCTATGACAAAGTTCATTATGGTAAACATGGGACTGCGTATTAGTACTCTGTTACATTGAATTAGAAATGTTTACATCAGATGGGGTTCTAACATGAGAATTCATTCAAATGATATCACCAATAAATATTTTTGCTAATACTGCTCCTATGCAATTTAATGACACACTGTGATGGCAACATATGATAACATCCCTCAAATCTTATTCCCCATTGTATAATCCTATCTGAGATAGTATGTTACAGGGAATAGATAAATTCATATGATATGATTTATATTTTATTTCAAGCAATATACCCTTTATTTATATTCAGATGAATAAATGGGTGATTCTAGTTACAGTGTGTGAAATTGGGCAATTATGGGCAGAATGAATTTTTTTGCTTTTATTACTTTTTTATCCTGCTCATGTTATCTCATGTCACAGTTTCTAATCTATAATTACAGACACAGATACCATGTGACCTGATCATTATAAATTAATTTGCTTTTGTTTAAATAAGACCCTACCTCATAATGAATTTTAATTGCATTCCAATATCATCCTGATGTTGGACCTAACCATTCTAATATAATCCTGATGTTGGACCTAACCATTCTAATATAATCCTGATGTTGGACCTAACCATTCTAATAATCCTGATGTTGGACCTAACCATTCTAATATAATCCTGATGTTGGACCTAACCATTTTAAAATAATCATGATTTTGGACCTAACCATTCTATTATAATCCTGATGTTGGACCTAACCATTCTAATATAATCCTGATGTTGGACTTAACCATTCTAATATAATCCTGATGTTATACCTAATCATTCTAATATAATCCTGATGTTGGACCTAACCATTCTAATAATCCTGATGTTGGATCTAACCATTCTAATAATCCTGATGTTGGACCTAACCATTCTAATATAATCCTGATGTTGGACCTAACCATTCTAATAATCCTGATGTTGGACCTAACCATTCTAATATAATCCTGATGTTGGACCTAACCATTCTAATATAATCCTGATTTTGGACCTAACCATTCTAATATAATCCTGATGTTGGACCTAATCATTCTAATATAATCCTGATGTTGGACCTAACCATTCTAATTTAATCCTGATGTTGGACCTAGCCATTCTAACATAATCCTGATGTTTGACCTAACCATTCTAATATAATCCTGATGTTGGACCTAACCATTCTAATATAATCCTGATGTTGGACCTAACCATTCTAATATAATCCTGATTTTGGACCTAACCATTCTAATATAATCCTGATGTTGGACCTAACCATTCTAATATAATCTTGATGTTATACCTAACCATTCTAATATAATCCTGATGTTGGACCTAACCATTCTAATATAATCCTGATTTTGGACCTAACCATTCTAATATAATACTGATGTTGGACCTAACCATTCTAATATAATCCTGATGTTGGACCTAACTGAAAGCCTCTCTTACCATATGCATGAAGACAACATTCAATCTCCGAAGACCTCTGAAATGAGATTAAAAAGTCAAATCTTAACAGATTTAGGTCTCTCAATATTACTCCCATCTTCAAAAGCAAGAAACTATATCCAAAATTCTGAAAATATCAGATTTAGATTTATCATCATAAATTACTATTGGCCTGCCCTGACTGGTACATCATTTGCAGATAACAGTCTAGAGTAAATACAGTAAAAACTGTGTACCATTGCAGACAAAACCTATTTTTTCCTGCCAACCCTACATTTTTAGGGTGAATTGTTTAAAATTTGGAAATAAAAAGAAAAGAAAATTGGAGGAAAAAAATTAACAAAGTGATGTAACAATGACCAAAGTTAAATTCAGGCTGGAAAGATGCTTATTTTGTAGTTAATGCTCCATTTATATCCATATGGACCAAACTAAAGGAGAAAAAAAAATAGTTTGTACTGACCAACCTACATTGTTTTTTTTTTAATTTAACCAGAACCATGCTACTTTTCATTTGGACTTTGTAACTTTAAAGTAATTTTTACATTTGAAAACTAGTATGCTGTTACTTTGACTTTAAGAATGTTTTACACATAACACCCTTTTATTAAATTAATATTTTTATGTGTGTTACTGTCCTTACTGTATGATAGAAAAAAGTCAGCCTCATATCCAAAAAATTAACTCCAACTGTACCTTGATAACATTGCTCTCGGTTTTTTGTCTGCCTCCTTTTTCTTCTCTGAAATAATAATAAAAAATTTCATTTATACCAGTATTAAAAAATATTATCCTTGTTATAGCACACACCATATTCATAACGAAACAGTGAATTAACTCAGAATATGTCCTTGAATTCAGCAATTACTTGGTTATTTCAACAATCAAGGATTAAAGCAGTTAGTGCATGTCTGCTTATCGTGCTTTCCTTGCAATAAAACCTAATTAAAACTTGAAAACGGACTATCTTATCACTTGAAAACTACAATTCTTATCATAAGTTGTAACTCATTTTCTCAGCAAAATCTAAAGTTTACGGACCTGCCATCTTGGAAGAAGACCATAAACTGAACTCTATTAACTTTGTCTTACTACTCTACTTTTGTCAAAAAAATTTTGGCGAACTTTGATCGCTCTATATTTACCTGTCTTAATAACCTACTTCACCTTGTAAATTAGAATGGTCTTCAACGGAAGTGAGCTCTTTAGTTAAAGAAATCTAAAAAGTGACGTGTTTTAAGATGGCTGATTTGGAGGCTTTCTTCCACGAAGATTCGTTTCCTGAGACATGTACAGAAAGTGAAAATAAAGCAAAAGAGTTTGTAAAATATCATGAAGATACTGGAATACCTGTTGCTCTTGTTACGGTATGAAATATGTTATAATAATAATCTCAATGAGAAACCTTATACAATGGTTTCTCAACAGTAACATAGTTTCGTTTGTGGACTCAATTTTCGTTGCCATCCTTTGAATATACTAAGGGGGCAGGGGCCAGTATTTATGTACAAATTTAATGCCGCAATCAGTGACCTAGTACAAAAAAATCATAAAAAAATCAAATACACAAGTGAGGTCAAGAATGTCCATATTTTGAGATACCTATATTAAAACAAAGCATAAAAATATTATCCACTTGACCAGAGAAGTCAGTGGCAGTTCATAGCAGAAGTTTATGCACCCCAACCCCAAATTTATACCTGCAATTTTCATGTCCGAAGGTCATTTTTGACACCATGTGGTACTCACAGTGCAAACACAAGCCCTTTTCCTAGATTACAATTCTGCCAAACAGTGTGTACTAAACAGGCTGTTGCAGTTGAAAATAGTTGTCATCCAAGCCGTTTTTGAGATATGCTCCTTGTCCCAAACCCACATGTTTACTGTTACGAGAGGCTAGCTCTTCTTCGTAGACAACTATTGGTATTTCACTATCAACATATTGCAGAGTAACTATGGAAGGTGTACATGCCTGACATCAATTTCAAGAACAACACAAGCCTGAAACACCTAGTTCACAAATATATCCATATATTTAATTAGTAGACAATAATTGCTGAAAAAGTCACACCATAGCCTGAAGTTAAGAAATTTGCCAGGGGCAAAATACGAAACTGTACCCTGCCTCCTAATCCCGGTAACCTTTTCATCATTTATCTCATGTGGACAATATTTCTTTAATAAGTGTAAGGTTTTACTTTTTTCTCTATGTAGTTATTTAATGAGATTTATTTACCAGAAAAGGTTAATATAAAACTCTGAAAAATCTATATACGCACTGAAATACAGTAGACCAACAAGTAGGTCTCTGCTTTTTTTTTTTTTTTTCATCTGACAGCAGCAGAGACCAACGGCCTTTGGAAATAGTCCATACGAAACTTTTAACAGACTTTCAGTTCTAACTTATCGGACACTCGCTAGTAGTTAATAAATTTATTTCTACTGACCTTGATATGCAGCTGGAATCTAAAATCCCTTTTCTTTTGACTTATGGCGTTAAATCCTTCAGAACTTTCACTTTTTAATAAATAATCCCATCAGAACAGAACATCTATATATACATCTATTAATGACCTTATTTTTAAATTGCTGACGCATGCGTGGAAAGCAGACAAGAACAACTGCAGGAAACCTTCTAGCGAGGAGTATATCACATGGAACTGACTAAAGCTTGGAACGGAATTGAGGTTGCGTCTGGCCGTCACGGCATAATTTTAAGAGAGAGAGAGAGAGAGAGAGAGAGAGAGAGAGAGAGAGAGAGAGAGAGAGAGGTATCAGAAAATTGAGATTGAAAAATTATAAATAATTTTTTAAATATAAAATCTCGAATGAGCTGTAAAGATATGCTAAATATTAATAATGATACATATATACATACTTACTTTTTGTTGTTATTATTATTATATTCATTAATAGCAGCATTTTTTAATAATAGTTACAGTGATAATAAAAAAACAGGCATATATAGATACATATAAGCATATGTACATACATTCATGCATAATTATATACATGTTAATGCTGAACACAAATTCTGATTCATAAATTAATACATATACATGTACATAATACATGCAGGCACATACATACATAAATACATACATACATACATATAAACATACATACATGTACATATTAATATATAACATCATAAACTGACTCATGAATTTGTTACAATTTTCTTTCTTTTTTCAAATCTTTTGGATAACTTTTTTATGTCAGATATGAAAATTTCAATATTCCTTATCATAGTTTCTGCTCGGAAATGCTGAAAGGCTCTATGGTATCTTCCTGGAATTTCCTTTAAGAGCTCATCATCTTTCAGTAATTTAACAAATGTTTCAATATCATCTTTCCTTGACAATTTTGATTTTCCTGCCTGGAAAGTTTGAAATTCTGTCACAGTCTTACAATATGTTATGTCCAGAACATGACCAACTCTGCCAGCCAATTTGCTGTGCGTTTCCAAGGTGGCGTCACTCAGCTGATGGCCAGCTGATCGTAAGCTTTCTATAAAGATAACAATAATCAACATGAAATAATCTGTAATATTGTTTTGTGTATAATTGAAAATATATATATATATATATATATATATATATATATATATATATATATATATATATATATATATATATATATATATATATATATATATATATATACTCCAACATAAACATTCTTCTCTTGCATAAAAGCAGTGATAGAATAATGTAGTAGCAGCATAAAGTTTTTAAAGAACTTTGTTGCAGATAACTAAATGTTTATATACTTAAGAAAAACAACAATTCCAATTTAAAATGATTAATTGGAGCAATAATACAAATCGTTTTAACATAATAATTGAGTTAGCAAATAATGTACCTTTGAATTCCTGGTTCAAAAATTCATTGACCAGGTCAGCTTCATCATTATTGCCAGATCCTGTTTACTGTTTGGTTGCACAACAAATCGTTCTGGAGTTTCTATGACACACAACCTAATAGGTCTGTAATAATTTAATGTTTTCTTACATGGCATTTTTAAACTGATTCTTATTTTAAAAATTTGCCATTACAAATAAATGAATGTTGACAGATGTTATTTACTACCATATAATGATCACACTAGCTATAAAAACATTTTCTTCAGAATATTTGATAGTTGCAAATTCTGATAATGGATAATCTGCTTTTACTTTCTTGGTGTGTACTTAAATTAAATAAATATAACTTTTTTCTTTAGAAATGAACTGATGCAAACATTACATCTAATCCTATGTAAAATCCAATTTAACATTTGCTATTATTTTATAATTTATATTTACAAAACCATTAATATAAGATAATGCAGCTGTCTTTATTGTGTGTATGTGTGTTTGTGTGTGTTTTGGATGTCTGACAATGTTCTGTTATCTGCACAGAGATCTGTAGATGATATATATCTCATCACATTTCTTGCTTTGGTCTCATTTCTCCCAGTTTTGCTTCCACTTCTCCATGTTTAGCTCCCACTTCTCTCTGTTCTGACCAAAAGGAGATGTTATTTCTCTATCAAATTTAAGTCTAGCTTGGTCACTGTATATGTATGGATGGATGTGTGTGTGTGTGTGTGTGTGTGTCTGACAATGTTGTGTTATCTGCACAGAGATCTGTAGATGATATCGAGTCCCTTAGTAAAAGTGGTAGGTCATTAAAAAATTTTTAAAAAATAGTAATGGACCTAGAACTGAGCCTTGTGGTACTCCATATCTAATTGTTCCAGACAGAACATTATTTATATAAACATGTTGTGTTCTCTCACTTAAGTATGAAGTTAACCATCTAACTGTGCTTTCATCACATTTTTCCCCTGTTGTTAAATTGTACTGTATTACACATAAAGTTTAACATTTATCAAAAATGCTTTAGATCACCCAAAATGGCAATCAGCTTATATGCCATGGCTATAAAATCTATTTAAAATTGCATTGATTGCTCTGAACATGTGACTTCTTTTCTTCCATGGCATTAAACAGGTATTTGGTAGAACTTTGGTAAATACTCTGGACTGGAGGTGGCAGAGACTTTGGCTTCAGACATTGTAATTCCCTTTTATTTGAAATGTTCATATCAGCACAAAGGTTGTCAAAAATACTGTGTTCAGTTTGCAGTAATGCTCTGTCAGTTGATGCTCAGTCTGTTAAATATCTGAAGATTGTACATGTTAATTATTACTAGATTCAACAATAAATTAATAGAAGATAAGAAAAGCACACACATAGCAGACTAATAATCTAGTTAATTATATAAATTCTTCTTAAATACAAAATGAATTGCTAAGCAGCAATTAACCTATATATTTCTTTTGAATAAAGATTATAATCAAAATTGTATTTCTAAATTTTGTAAATAGGAGAATTCCATCAACCATAATGAAGTCAATTATAGCACATTTAAAAAATGTATACTCTTATCAGTGAATGTTTCCAGGTTAGTAATAAAGATGTCAGTCAAAAGTTACTGTGCATAATCTCTCTCTTATGCATGTAATAAACACATTTTATAACAAAGAAAGATTCTTTTTATTAAAAAAAGCCTATTGTATAATATAGGATTTGTAAACATGTAGCTTAGTTCTGTGGAATTGACATACATTGAATACTTACATAGATAATACAGTTTTTATATGGTTTGTTTTTTATACTGCTGGGAACCAATTTTACATGAAAGTATTGCAACTTAAAAACAATGCATTTCTGAGTCCATATCACAAGTCCAAAACTTTTTTCCACAAACAACAATAAACATATTCTTTCAGAAATCATGTTTGTTAGAAACATCGGTGCTGGAAAATAAAATGGATAATCAGCAACTTCCCATTGTTAAGATCCATGGCTGGTGCCTAATGTGTCCGATTCATGAAAGAAGTAACAAGGAATATAACCTCTTTCACAAAATAAACTTTGTTGATGGCATAAACAGATGCTAATGGAGAGCAGCCTTCAATACCACATATACAAATTCATTGCATTTAAAAATTAACACAAACTATAAGATCTTCTTTGATATAAGACTTTGATTTTGTGACCACAATAAACATTCATTCAACAATATTTACTTTGAAACAATAAAAGCATAACATTGACCAGTCATTGCTAATAAACTTATTATATGTATGTTTACTCTATTCACTTATTACAATATTGGGGATGGGTAAGAGATGGAGGGGATGTGATATAGCTTGAAACAAATATACTTTCTCTTATTTTTAGAAAAAATAACTAAATTTAAAGATGGATCAAGGCCATTTACCTTTTTCTAAATATAAACTAAATGGTAGGTTGCTATTTGAAAAAAATAAAGATTTACATGATAATATGAGAACTTAATGTCAAAAGTATTTTTCAGTCCAAATTTCTTTTTCATGGGTGAACATCTTTTTATTTTTAAAGTATGTTTTTGTGATATTTTCATATCAGTTAATGTACACCTTGAAACTTTGAAGCACATTGAAAAGTAGTAGCTGGTACAAGTTCATTAAACAGTAAAGACAGAAAGTACCTTTTTTTTAAATAATTTTGTCCATGATATCTTTAGCCACTGAAAGAGTGGAGCAGACAATAAGGTGCGCACAATTCTTTGCAATTAAGAAATTATCATCTTGTTTGGCCATGATATCTTTGGCCACTGAAAAAAGAGTGGAGCAGACAATAAAGTGCACACAATTCTTTGCAATTAAGAAATTATCATCTTGTTTGTCCATGATATCTTTGGCCACTGATAGAGTGGAGCAGTCAATAAAGTGCACATAATTCTTTGCAATTAAGAAAATTATCTTGTTTGTCCATGATATCTTTGGCCACTGATAGAGTGGAGCAGTCAGTAAAGTGCACACAATTCTTCAGAATTAAAAAATTGTCATCTTGTCTTATAAAAAGTGTTATTTTCAAGGCTTACGGGTAAAAAAGTATAACAACAAACCACTTCTAGTACGATAGCTCATGCATCTTTTTTAATTTTAGTATTTGATGTGATTTATTTTTTCAGAATATACTTTTGAAAGAATTATGACATGCATGTCATAATTTTTCGGTGTGCTCCATTTTAAAAATGGCATAAATAAATAGCAGAGCATCTACATTCTTTTGCAATCTATTATCGAGTATTATAGGTATTACTATTTTGTAATAACTTCTTTAAAGTGGTTTTTGGAAATAGTATGGAAATTAAATGGGAACTATGACAAATTAAATAAATATTACACAAAGCACTTTTCCAAAATAGCATTTATTGAGAAAGAGCATCAAAGTGACAGCATGATGCAGAACAGAATTTCTGCTTTTTTAAAAGCAACATACAGCTAATCAATTTGATTGTATATTATAGCTATGTAATTTTCTGATGTTCACTCCCTTGTGGACATGGGTAGAAAGATATCCAGGAATTGGAAAACCTCTTATTTATTTTTACATTACATGCATTTGTCTTTATTTGTATCCCTAGCAAGGCCACTGAGAAATACCACAGCAAATGCTACCACTGTATAGTTTGTAGGAGTAAAGGCATGAAATCGTCACCTGCCATGGTAGGGTTTATGGTGTTAGGGGTGTCTACCATCTGTTTGTTTCTTGTATCGAGGGGTGCCATGAAGCTCACTGCTGCTGCAATAAAATCTGTGATGGACTTCCACTAGATTGAGTAGATTCTCACTAGATGGAGAAGAAGTGGGGATCCACCAGACTTTCAATGCTCATCATCATCATCAGCATCATCATCATCATCATAATCATCATCATCATCATCATCATCAATCCCTTAACCTAAGAGGTTGTTGGGGCACCACCATTGATTTTACAACCAATTCTCTCCATCTTTCCCTGTTCTCTACTGCCCTTTAGGAATTTCTAAATCACATGCCTATTCACTCCTGTCTTCCCATCTCTTTTTCTGTCTGCCTCTTCTTCTGCACCCTCATACTGTGCCTTGCAAGACTGTTTTTGCCAATCCAGATGATCTTGAGACATGACTGTACCAATTCAGTTTGTGCTTTCTTGCAATAGTCATGAGGTCTTCAAAGGATCCAATTGCTTATTGGATTCTGTTGTGGACTTCTTCGTTGATTCTACCGCAAGATCTTGGGCATCTCAAACATTGATCATGTAGGTCAATGTATGAGATACCCAAAATGTTGTGGTAGAATCTTACTTTGAAGGTTTAAATCCTTCTTTATAGATCTGATGTGAGCGTTCATGTTTCACAAGCATATAGAAAGATGGATATGACAATTAAGCACATCAGCCATATTTTGGAACCGAAAGCAATTTTGGTATCTTTACATATTGGTCTCAATCTTGTTATTGATGCTGTTTTCTGGACAATGCTGCAAAGTAGTTCTGGTTTGGAGCCCTCATCCATGATAATTAATCCCAAGATATGGAAGATAGGAGACTGGCCCACCACATGGATATAATCCTTGGTCATCTTGATCCCCAAGAACAGAAACCTACAGCTATGCCAAAATTATGGAACCATCAGTTTGATCAGTTACCTGGGTAAAGTCATGCTGAAGATAATTCTCAACAGACTAAAGCCTCAAGCAGAGAAAATTATTGCTGAAGAGCAGGCAGGCTTCCAAGCAGGAATGAGCACCAAAGAACAATTTTTTAATCTCAGACTTCTCTGCAAGAAATACCTTCAGCATCAGCAGAATCTATATCATGTCTTTATAGATTTCAAAAGTACCTTTGATAGGGTATGGCATGCAGCCTTATTGGCAACAATGAAGAAGTACATCAGTTCAAACCTGGTGCAGGTTGTTGAGTACCTCTATGACAAAGCCACCATTGCTGTGATTATCAATAGCAGAAGAGGAGATTGGTTTCAAACAACTGTTGGAGTCAGACAGAGATGTATACTGTCACCTACACTCTTTAACATTTTTCTGGAAAGGATCATGGATATGCCTTGCATGAACACAAGGGCACTGTCAGCATCGGAGGAAGAAAAATCACCAACCTTTGCTTTGCTTTTGCAGATGATATTGATGGTTTCACAGAAAAAGAACTGGCTGACTTGGTTGAGTGCCACAACACAACTTCCACAGCATATGGAGATGAGTGATGAAAAAACCAAACTAATGACAAACACCACCAATGGCAGTGCAGAAATAAAGGTCAGTGGACAAAATCTGGAAAGAGTCACAAGCTTCAAGTACTTGAGATCAATTATCACAGTTGAGGGCTCAAAGCCAATGTTTATAGTGAGCACTCAATCCCTGCCCCTCTACACATGTCCACCAGATGTGTTTTAGTAAATGCAGCAGTTTGCCTAATCACCTATTACTTGCTGTCAATTCATTTACTGCTTATCAGGGATCCATGTGGGTTGCTCACCAATAATATTATTGATTATATAATCATAGCAGCCCAGAACATCATGAAAGTATTTTGGTCTGATGCTACTGTTAGGTCCTTAGCAAATGTTATAATTCAAGTGGTCTCAACTTAAATGTATTTCATAAAAAAAAATTTTCAGCATGTACTAAAAGTTCATGTTACTTTTACATGTTACTGTATATGCAATAAACTCGGATCATGCTAGTGAGATATTTTGTGACATAGAAGACAGGTCTGTCTCAGCATAAGCAAAATATGCATTTGCCAACAAATACAAGGGCATCAAATTACCATTTGCATGTTATGAAATAAGTTGTTAAAGTTTTTTGTTCGCTAGTGAGAAAAATATGCACTGGCAGTTTCTTTCTAGTGCCATTTAGTTTATACTTTCAATGAATGTGTTTCAGAGCAAAAATATGTCTTTTTATCACTTAATTAAATCTCATTTTGATTTAATTTCTACTATTGAATGTCGAGAGACCCCAGGTGGCAGAGTGGTTTAAAGCACTTGTCTTTACCAATCACTACCATTTTGTCTCAGTACACATGAGACATGTTAAGTCAGTGTAGGTATGTTAGTAAACTTACCAGTAGCTTCCCCTAGGTCTGTGGTTCTTCCCAGGTTCTTTCTTTTAGTTATACTGGTCTCTGAAATACATCAGTTTATACTGTGGGTGTTGCTTTAAAATGCGTATCTGGCCTGGAGGAAGTTGCCTATGCTTGGTCTTTCATTTTTTGCTGAAGAATGGCATTATGTCCACAAGAACATCAATGTGAGGACTACCTACACTTTATGATTTAAATTGCATGACTTTGTGAAGGGATGAGATGAGAGGTAAAGAAACAGAAAGTATCCATATTTTAGAGTTGGTATTTGCATGAGCTGTTTGTGGTTACAAGTATTCACTTAATTGGTGTGTTTTGATGATGGTACATGGTTTTCATGTACAGAATTTAACAAGTATATGCAATCCTAGTTTGGTTAGGTTATCACACACATGCACATGCATACACACATGCACATGTGCATACACATACATATGCACACACACATACATTATTTGAAAGAGAAAATAAGATTACAATAATTTTTTAACAGCTCTGTTTCTCTGTCATTCTTGCATTCATTCTTCCTTTATTGACTTGCTGAATATTATACATTTGTGTTGGATATTATACATCTTTCTCCAGGACATGTTCTTTTTTTTTTCAACTGGACCCTCAAGCAGTGTTTCCTTTTACCCTCATTTGAGCTTCAGAGACCCTCAGATTTTTAATTTGATTCCCATTTTTTTTTACCAAAGTTTGTATTTTTACTCAGTCTGACCCCAGGTTTTGATACCAAAAAGATTTTTGACCCTCAATCTTGCACCCCCAGGGGATACACTGGCTGAGGGCTGGGGATACAGGACTCTTGGCTCCAAATCATATAGAGAGCTGTCAACATCTTTTTAAAAAGAAAAGGAAAAAAGAAGGCCATACTGTTCATTAATGCAGAGTTGTCATGAAACTTCTTCACTGTCTAGACAGAGAGTGTATATGCCATCTATACTCCTTTATCTGACAGCCCCCACTGCAAACTGCACAGACCCAGATCTGCCATTGCATAGTGCACTTGCAGATTTTGGTCTGTGCAATTTGTTAAGAAAAATCAGTAGAACAAACATATACCTTGATCTGCAGGTGCATTATGATACAACAGTTCAAGATCTTTTTTATTTGCATTTTAACTCAAATTATAACATGTATGGTAGTTCTGCAGGGGCAAATCTTATCACACAGTATAACTTAGAAAATTCCAGAAATTATACTGCAGTGCATAGTGTAGTATGTGTGAATTACAGTGATAGTACAACCATTGAGGTTTAGAATGAAGAGCTTTGCTATAAAATGATTGTGACCTGTTTTTTCTACAGTCAGGTGGTACCAAAGTCCCCCTGGAAGGTAATACAGTCCGATACATTGACAATTTTAGCATTGGCACAAGAGGAGCTGTATCAGCTGAGTATCCTTTACATGATAATAGTTTACTTACCAGCTTTGACAGTCAGGCCAATTACCAGTTTTGACAGTCAAACCTTTCATTTGTGACTTGTATATTGTTCACTAATTATATCTTTGAAATGAGATATTACTGTAAGGTCTTGGGCATCTCATACATTGACCATGTAACCAATGAAGAAGTCCACAACAGCATCCAACAAGCCTCTTGACCACTGTAAAAAAATGTACAAACTGATCATCTGGACTGGTAAGAATGATCTTGCAAGGAACAATGTGAGGGTGCAGAAGAAGAGGCAGCCAGAAAAAGAGGTGGGAAGACAACATTGAGGAGTGGAAAAGCATGGGATTTAGAGATTTCCAAAGAGCAGTAGAGAACAGGGAAAAATGGAGAGAATTGATTGTAAAGTCAACTGTGGTGTCCCAAGGACCTATTAGGTTATGGGATTGATGATGATGATGATAATGATAAATTATAACACTGTTGAATGAAGCCATATTGGCATTCCTGATTGAGTTTTCCCTCATAGTAGCACTGTTGGAGGAAGCCATATAAATGAACATGATAAAGTTATTCCTCATTACAACGCTGTTGGAGGTAGCCATACAAGTGTACTTGATATGGTACTTTCATTATATCACTGTTGGAGGAAGCCATACAAATTTACCAGATATAGTGATTCCTCATTACAACAATGTTAGAGGTAGCCATACAAGTGTACCTGCTATAGTGCTTCTTCATTATGACTGTTGGAGGAAGACATACAAGTCTGCCTGATATAGTGCTTTTACATTATAATGCTATTGAAGGATGCCATACATTTGTATGTGATATAGTCTCCCTCATTATAATATTGTTGAAAGAAGACATTGGAAGTCATTTTAGAATACCTAATATAGTGATTCCTCATTATAACACTATTGAAGGAAGCCATATAAGTGCACCTGATACAGTGTTCCCTCATTATAACACTGTGTACATAATATAGTGCTCTCTCATTATAACACTGTTGAAGGAAGTCATACAGGTGTACTTGATATAGTTCTCTCACATTATAAAACTACTGGAGAAAGTCATTCAAGAGTACCTGATATAATGCTCCTTCATTATAAAATTATTTAAGAAAGCCATACAGGTGTACTAAATTTGATGCTTTCTTATTATAGTAGCTCTGAAGGAAGCCATACATGTGTAATTGATTTAGTGCTTTCTCATTAAAGAATCCACACAGGTGTACTAGATGTAATACTCATTATAATATCATATTATAATATCATTGATGGTAGATGCCTGATTCAATGCTCCTTCAATATTGTACAATTGAAGAAGACATACAGGTGTATCTGATTTAATGCTTTCTCATTATAGAAGCATTAAAGGAAGCCAAACAAGAGTACCCAATATAATGCTTACTCATTATTGTGCCATTGAAGGAAGCCATGCAGGTGAGATTATCTTATACTGATACACATGATCTAATAAAATAGAATTCAGTCAGTGTAATAAATTTCATGGCCATGCCCTTTTTATACCATGGATTGTAACTGTATTATAGAAAGATGTGCTTTATAGTGAATCATCACTGAAACATCAACAGCAATTCAATGGATGACTGTATCAATATCACAGTCATCAACTTTGTCCTACACCATATATAGTGAAGGACCAATGTGTCAGTAACATAGCCATAAATTGTGTCTTTCACCATGTATAGTTGAGACTATGTTATCAATAACACAATCAGCTGTGTCTTGTGTATAGTGAAGGACCACTTTATCAATAACACAATCAACTGTGTTGTACAACATGCATAGTGAGGTACCACTTTATCAATAACACAATCAGCTGTGTTGTACAACATGCATAGTGAGGGACCACTTTATCAATAACACAATCAACTGTGTTGTACAACATGCATAGTGAGTGACCACTTTATCAATAACACAATCAAATGTACATGTAAGGGATCGCTGTATCAGTAACACAATCAACTGTCATACAACATGTATTTTGAGGAAATACTGTATCAATAACACAATCAATTGTGTATTACAACACGTAAGCAAGGAACCACTGTATCAATAACACAATTAACTGTGTTGTACAACATGTATAGTGAGGGACCATTGTATCAATAACACAATCAACTGTGTTGTACATGTTTAGTGGGAGACTATTGTAGCAATAACACAATCATTGTCATAACAACATATATGGTGAGGAACCATTATCAATAACACAATCAACTGTGTAATACATGTATAGTGAGGAACCATGGTATCATTAACTTAATCAGCTGTTTTGTACAACACATAAATTGAGGAAACACTATCAATAACACAATCAACTGTCATACAACATGCAATGTTGTCACACAACATGTATAGTGAGGAACCACTGTATCAAAAACACAATTGTGTTGTACAACATGAATAGTGAGGAACCACTATATCATTAACACAATCAACTGTGTTGTACAACATTTATAGTAAGAGACTACTGTAACAATAAAACAGTCATCACCTGTGTCTCACTATCTGCTTGTACAGGAGAGACAATACTTGCATGATTATGTTCAGTTAAAGTCATTAATCACATCAAGCCAAGTCCAGCTGCAAGCTGCACAGACTCAGATCTGCCATTGCATAAGGAATCCACAATCAGGAGGTGTGTAGTTTGTTAGAAGAACTCAATGGAACAAATAGGATAAATCCTGATCTGCCACTGGGTTGTGATGACAGATCAGGGTCTGTGTTGCTTGCAGTTGGACTTGTAGCAGTATACACTGTATTTAACAGTAACTATGGATATTGTTCCTTTCAAGTGATATTTATCTCCCCTGCACAATAGTTTAAAATGTTTGGGTAACTCTCCTTATCTTTGTCATTAACATAGACATTGTAGGGACAATATAACATGGCTATAAACAGGAATCAAAAGATTTAAAAATTTCTTTCTGACATTTTTCTTTTGTCTCAAGTGCAGAATGTAAAAAAAAACTTAAGAAAAGGGGTTTGGAAATGTATTTTTAGACTTGATGTTGTTTATATGGGGGTGTTCACACTGTTCACTAAACTAAATTTCAGTGTGGTTCATCACTTAATCAGAGATTCATCTGCAATAAGACAGTATATCTTCCATACATCTTTATTTACACAGTTCTGTTTTTCTGAGCATGTGAGTGGAGACTCTTCAGTGACTCAATATTGAGTGAGTGGAGATTTCATGTGAGTGGAGACTCTTCAGTTACTCAATAATGACTGAGTGTAAGTGGAGACTTCATGTGAGTAGAGACTCTTCAATGTCTCAATATTGGGATTTATATATATATATTATATTTTTTTAATGGAAGACAGGCCTTTAGATTGGATCTACTTATTCTGAGACAAGCAATCATAAAAGCATGTGAATTGAAAATTCTGTCAGTGAACTGAATTTTTAAATGTTATGTAAATTTATCATATTTTATGTATCAAGATTAATTGTTGTTTTTTTTTTAAATAGTCTTTTACTTTTGTGATATTTTTACATGGAAAATTGTGTCCTAGAAATCCTAAATAAGTACAAAATAAAAACTATTAGTTGATATTCATTTTTTTGCATTACTCTTAGTTAAGTCTGTCCCCGAGAAAGGTCATTGTGTAGAAAAATAGACTTTGAAATATATTTTGACTAATTGTCTCATAAAAAATGAATAGCTCAGTGAAGTACTCAAAAATTAATGGCTCAGTGAAGTACTCAATAATTAATGGTTCAGTGAAGTACTCAAAAATTAATGGCTCAGTGAAGTATTCAAATATGAAAAGCTCTGTGAAGCATTCGGAAATGAATGGCTCAGTGAAGTATTCAAAAATGAAAAGCTCTGTGAAGCATTCGGAAATGAATGGCTCAGTGAAGTATTCAAAAATGAAAAGCTCTGTGAAGCATTCGGAAATGAATGGCTCAGTGAAGTATTCAAAAATGAAAAGCTCTGTGAAGCATTTGGAAATGAATGGCTCAGTGAAGTATTCAAAAATGAAAAGCTCTGTGAAGCATTCGGAAATGAATGGCTCAGTGAAGTATTCAAAAATGAAAAGCTCTGTGAAGCATTCGGAAATGAATGGCTCAGTGAAGTATTCAAAAATGAAAAGCTCTGTGAAGCATTCGGAAATGAATGGCTCAGTGAAGTATTCAAAAATGAAAAGCTCTGTGAAGCATTCGGAAATGAATGGCTCAGTGAAGTATTCAAAAATGAAAAGCTCTGTGAAGCATTCGGAAATGAATGGCTCAGTGAAGTATTCAAAAATGAAAAGCTCTGTGAAGCATTCGGAAATGAATGGCTCAGTGAAGTATTCAAAAATGAAAAGCTCTGTGAAGCATTCGGAAATGAATGGCTCAGTGAAGACTTCAAATTAGGAAATCGTGAATCTCTTGAAATTTTTCAAGGTTTCATATCATTTTCACTGACATTTTTTTCTCTATTGGCATCGCTTTTAGCCTTAACTTTGCCAATATTTTAAGGTAAGGATGCTTGCCAGTAACTTCCCATGGGTCAATAGTTATTCCCATGTTCTTTGTCTACCATATATATTTATTGTCATGTATATTCTGTCTTGCACCAAAAAAAAGTGATTAAACCTATTAAACCTTTAAAATGCATGATAAGGTGATAAGCTTTGATTTTAGTGTGTGTGTGTATATATATATATATATATATATATATATATATATATATATATATATATATATATATATGTTAAACATATGATACTGAAAGCAGCAAATTTGGGGCAAAATGGTATTAGATTGATAAATTCATAAAGATGAAGTCTGTATCATATTTGTTTTTAGAATAATTTAATTTTTTCAACCAAAAAACTCTCTTTGCTCTGAAATTCCTTAACTGGATCTGTAGATTTTTTTTGCAACATGGTTATGCTGTTATATTTCTGTACAGATGTCGATCTTTAGAACCATTTACAAGGCATCTACAGAACTTGCATTTATTAGACATTTTGGAAGTGAATAGCAATGAACACGACCGTAACTCAAGTGTAGTGGGTAAGAATCAAAGCCCTAATGTCCTAATTTGGGACATAATAAATTTACAATAGGTTTTATGTTCATCATTGATGAAGACAGGATTTCATAATCTCAATAAATGTACTGCCTTCAGTTTCAATTAAACAAAATTGTTTTTATATGAGATCACAGTTAAACCTTTCTTTGATTAGCAAAACACAAAGACAGTTCAATCAAATCTATATTTTGCCAGTCTGCCCAACTTGGTAAATGTATCTGCTGATAATTTGGCCCCTAGTTGGAAGGATGGATGAATGAACATTCCAATGTTGAATGTATATAGTTTCAGTCATTAAAGTTTTTTCACACCAGAACATAGAATTTAATTTTAAGATGAGTCTTATCTTCAGAAATCATTTTCATGTTGATGTAATTAGTGAGAACTCCAACCATTGATATGAATTTAATATGTATGATTAACTAATATATAAATTAATTACAATGAATACGCTTTATAAAGAAATGGTTAGATAATAAGTGGTTTAGCTAAGAAAGGTTGATGATTGACAGGTCTATAAATTATGTTCTCCAATTTGACATCCACAACAAAAAAAAAAAAATAATTAGGTTATCACAATTAAAGTAGAAAATTTCCTTGCAAGTTTATTTAACATTACTTTTTGTTTTATTCTGGAGTAAATATAGGAATTTGTTCATTGTATAGTTATGTAATGTGTATAAGCACATCAGTGGAACATATCAATTCAGTACCCAAAATCAATTTATTCTCTCAAACAAAATAAGAGTTATACCCCTTTGCAATAGGTCAGAGGCCATTTGGGAAAACAATACATTACTCTCAATGAGATAGTAATTCAGATGCATAGCACAATTATAAATAAACCAACTTTGCAAGAATTCAACCTATTTTGCAGTAAACAGAAACTTACAAGACATATACAGCTTTCTAAATATAAAATAATTTTTTCCCCTGGAGACTTTCAACTTATTGCAAAGAGATATAACTTTACTTCTCCAGGGAATCTGAAGAGTTGTCAATATTGGTAATAATTTCTGATGTATTTGAACTGGCTTTACATTAATTGGCTGAATCAGTAGACTGATCATGTACTTTTATATCAAGTTGTGCCATTTTATGTAAATTCATGGTTATGTATTACTGGTCACATCCATAAAACAATCAAACATTTTTATCCTAAACAGAGTCTGGTTTCGAGAAGTTGAAATGTCCACTGATATTGTCATTAACAATTATATTCATTGCTTTGTGTATTGTTTTTTTTTCTCAGTGAAGTCAGACTACTGTCCTCAAGTATTAAATGTGCTTAAGACATATCAAGATGTGAAGAAGAAAAGACAGCTTTTGATGCTGGAGTTCAATACACTTGGTGAATACCTGTACCTGCTCAAAGCTTGTTCCATTGCCTTGAGTCCATTAGGAAACAGAGCACTTCTGTACCTTGCTGCAGCTGTATCAGACTTCTATATTCCAAAAGATAAAATGGTAAATTATATTCTGAAACTATTTTCAAGTAATTGTAGCACTTGTATTAATTTGCTTGCCTTTTTATGTTCCCATAGAATCTTAACTACAATTGATAGGGGAAGGGAGACAACTGTGTATATAAATGTTTATTATTGTATTTGCAATTCTTCTTTATTGCCAGTATACATTGCTTAGTTTGTAAGCAATGATACAACATGCAACTTGTTTTTGAAATACCTTATTGCATATCATGTTTGTAGGATTTGTTTAACACTACTATAAAATCTTGCAAATGAATGCTGATATAAATGCTTATGAATGAACATGTATATAAAATCTTATTTACAAACACTGACATAAAATCTTATGAATGAACACTGAATAATGTGTTTAAGCTACCATTTAGTAAATTCAGGATGCTAAGGGACTAGGCTACTATTTAATCCAGGTTGCCCACGGGATACCAGAATACTCTTTCTTAGTTCAGTGTATCCTCCAGGGATGAAAAAATAAGGATAAAAGGAACTCCTCGCTGTCAGAAGTGAGTGTCAAATAAAAATTGTGGGGGTTAAAAATGTACTGACAAATTTTTATATGCTCTCTCTCTCTCTCTCTCTCTCTCTCTCTCTCTCTCTCTCTCTCTCTCTCTCTCTCTCTCTCTCTCTCTCTCTCTCTCTCTCTCTCTCTCTCTCTCTCTCTCTCTCTCTCTCTCTCTCTCTCTCTCTCTCTCTCTCTCTCTCTCTCTCTCTCTCTCTCTCTCTCTCTCTCTCTCTCTCTCTCTCTCTCTCTCTCTCTCTCTCTCTCTCTCTCTCTCTCTCTCTCTCTCTCTCTCTCTCTCTCTCTCTCTCTCTCTCTCTCTCTCTCTCTCTCTCTCTCTCTCTCTCTCTCTCTCTCTCTCTCTCTCTCTCTCTCTCTCTCTCTCTCTCTCTCTCTCTCTCTCTCTCTCTCTCTCTCTCTCTCTCTCATTAAGTTGTAGTTATATTATATTATAAGGCGGTTGCACTGTAATACTGTATGGTTTCCTTGGACTGCATTTTAATGAGGCACTGCTAAAACTCATAGCTAGAAATGAAGTCTTTCAGTTGATATTTCATAAAGTTTTGTTCTGCTAATCCATGGAAGTAGTGTATGATTTGTGGGTCCCAGTAAGTTTTCACTAACAAGATTGACCCCAAACCTACACCAAAACTGGCATGTACAGCTATGAAAACAATTAAGTTATTCCTCAGAAATATCAAGTGAAATACTAATACCAAATTCATTGGTCCCTCACTATAATGTTGTTAAGGGGAGTCATACCAGTAGTCAAGGGGAAAAGGTCACCATAACCTGAAATGAATTCAGTAACAAAACTACAGCCACTTTTAAAAATAGAATTCATGACCATACCTACTGTATATACTCATAACTGCACAAGCCCAGATGTTCTGTAACATAATGCACCAGCAGATCAGGGTCCATACAATTTATTAAGAGTAATTAGTAGAACAAACAAACATAGACCCTGATCTGCTATTTGTAATTGTGATGATAGATCAAAGGATATGTTCTTTGCAGTTGGCTCAAAGCAAGTATGTATAGTATTTTATCTTTGTGGCATTGTTATACTGATGTGTTTTATTCATTAAATTGATCTGACACGTATAATTGAAATGTTTTGCTTGTTGATTGCAGCCAGAACACAAAATACAGTCCTCAGATGGACCTTTACAGCTGTCCCTGGAAGTAGTCCCAAAAATGCTGACACCGCTTGTTATGGAATGGGTCCCAAATGCTTTTGTTATCTCATTTAAGGTATTGATGATATGAACTATTTTGGTGTTAATATTCCATATTATTCAGTGCTGATGAAGCTAACATTGTTATTTCTATGCTTTGATGGTGTGGTTTTTATCATTTTTAACATAGCTTTAACAATTTTTCAGTCATATCGCTATGATGTCTGCAGTGTGGCAATTCATAGTGATGTCTAGCACTGGGGCATCATGCCACAGACATGTAGCATGATGTCCCACCCAGTCACATTATCCTGACACCAGGCCAACCAGTCCTAACACTAACCTCTTAATGCTCAGCGCCAAGCGAGGCATCTGTTAGTACTATTTTTGTATGTCTTTGGTATGATTCAACCAGGGATCGAACCCATGATCTCCCGCATTTGAGGCAGATGCTCTAACCACTGGGCCACCAGAGCGGTTCTGTGCTTTGCATGTCTGTATGTTAGATATTCACTTCTAATAATATACAGCCCAGTGAATATTTCAGACAGGTTAAGCAGGTACATTCTCCAAATTTTAAAAACAAAACATCCTTCAAAAATGAATATTTTTCTCAACTTATCTTAGACATTAACCAAAAAATTAATTAGAATTAGTTTGGTCTGTGTAAGTGATATTGTCATCACATTATCTGCGATATTTATGAAAGAATATGCCTCGACAAAATAGGTTTCAATTGTTCAAATAGCTCCCACTGTTATTGAATATAGGACTCTACTGGGCAATGAACAAGTATCAAATTCATGGCTTGATCAAAAGGTTGTCATCAGGGAAAAGAAAGCAGGACCCATTGTCTTCACAAGGTAATGGTTTAAGTTCATATGCACACAGGGAGTTGTAGGACTCTATCTGGCATTAAGCAAGTATCAAATTCACAGCTTGATTCAAGGATTGTCCAATGGGAAAAACAAAGTGGGTGCTGCCTATACAAATAAAGGCCTTATTGATCCATGTGTACTGGCAGATAACTTAAGAAATATAACTTGGGAATTAGATCTGGTGTATGAAAAAGGAAAATATAAATTAAAGCACAACTTTTATTGTATCAAACACATAGTGTTTACACAGCAAAACACAAAATATAATAAAAAGTACAGGCTGTTTGAATTTGCTTGCAAATGGATGCTTTATTCTTACTAATAAATATCCATGGTAAACAATATTGATGGTCACTTCACTTTACAGTGGGTAATATTTAATTTACCAGTAGTATTTTCAGATTTATTTCAGATTATTATTATCCAAATAAATATAGATGCAAATAATGCATTATGAATACCATAATGAAACATAATAAATACAATGCATATCATATCTTGATGGGAATAGTGGCATGAAGTAAAAATATCTGAAATAACATGGTTTGCATGTACATATACTGCAAATATCTTGAGTGCCCAATATTACCCAAAGATTTATCATATTTTTTTTGTTTGTATGTCTCACTTAAAAGATGGCCATTTCCCACATTAATCAAATTTTCATTAAAAATCAAATGACTTATCAGCAATTACCTATAATAAATTGATTGATGTTCATTCACAGTTTGTTGACTCCTGACATTTACCAAAGCACTGAACCCTCAGGCTTGGACTCTTCACTCCTATGCTATATGTTTGACTTTTGTAAACTGTATATAAAACTCATTTGATGTGGTACAAAAGGTTTTTACCCCCTCCAAATTACAGACAAAACATTCATTTGAGATTGCAATTTCATTACTTGTTTTCATTTAGCAACATTATGTTGGAATCAAGCAACTGTATGAAAATGTTTTACAGATGACTGTGTTATATTCAATATCAAATATGTTAGATCCTTTTTAAACTTTTTTTAAATTTGACATTTTTTTTAGTGTTGCTATTTTATAATGCTGTTCATGGGTGCCATGGTGACAGTGACCCATGTTATGAAAATGAGAGAGGCTAATACCAAGGCATATTCTAGCATGGTCATGTCATAATAGCACATTAAAACACAACAGTAAAGTTTTAATGATGAGATTTAACATGATAATTGGTTACTCTGTCTTTATAGTACATTAAAACACAACAGTAAAGTTTTAAAGATGAGATTTAACATGATAATTGGTTACTCTGTCTTTATAGTACATTAAAACACAACAGTAAAGTTTTAATGATGAGTTTTAACATTATAATTGGTTACTCTGTCTTTATAGCACATTAAAACACAACAGTAAAGTTTTAAAGATGAGATTTAACATGATAATTGGTTACTCTGTCCTAATAGCACATTGAAACACGACAGTAAAGTTTTAATGATGAGATTTAACATGATAATTGGTTACTCTGTCTTTATAGTACATTAAAACACAATAGTAAAGTTTTAATGATGAGATTTAACATTATAATTGGTTACTCTGTCTTTATAGTACATTAAAACACAACAGTAAAGTTTTAATGATGAGATTTAACATTATAATTGGTTACTCTGTCTTTATAGTACATTAAAACACAACAGTAAAGTTCTAAGATGAGATTTAACATGATAATTGGTTACTCTGTCTTTATAGCACATTAAAACACAACAGTAAAGTTCTAAGATGAGATTTAACATGATAATTGGTTACTCTGTCTTTATAGTACATTAAAACACAACAGTAAAGTTTTAATGATGAGATTTAGCATTATAATTGGTTACTCTGTCTTTATAGCACATTAAAACACAACAGTAAAGTTTTAATGATTTAATTTTACAGTTATTGGTTAACACATGAGACAGGAATTAAAATAAGTAACCATGATAAAAGTCAACTTGATCAGTGTAATTGGATCTGTAACTCTACCAGCATCAAACGAAGGGTTGTGGTATACTCAGCACCTGGCCCTTGTGGTTAATAAACTCCTGACCCTTGAATTACGAGTCCAATGCGCTACCAAGTGAACTACAGTGACTCCCTCCTCGAATGTATCATTTTTGCAAAACCATAAAAATTTAAACCCTCAAATATAAATGCCTTTAAAGTATCAAATTCAAGCAAAATTGCTGAAGTTTATTGTAGCTTTTGCTTTGTCCTGAAGTTGATTAGGGACTGTAAGTCTACTCATCACTATCTTATATGATCCATATTCTTTTTCTCACATTAGTATCTGTTGATTACGAATAGAAACTCTTGGAATGGTCTAAAATTATTGTTCTAAGTATGATGTCGTAAATAAACAAAATGATTTGCTATCTTTATTACAGCTTGAGACAGATCCTTCCTTGTTGATAAGTAAATCAAAGCAAGCCCTAGACAGATACCATCATCAGGTAAGAAAGAAATAAGCTGATTTTGTGTAGGAAAGGAAAATTCTAACAAATTGTCTGAAATCTGCTTTGGACACTAGGTTATACAGACTGTCTGATGCAAACAAGGCTTTACTAATTGTCCAATGTAAAGTTTTGATTCTGAGGGTGAAATTTTCCTTGCAATCAATGTTGTATATAAACAATTATTTTTCTTACATTTCTGGCTGCAGAGGGAAGATAATAAACAAAATGGAATCAGGTTTGGTCGAAAGAAGTGTAATCGAGTCAAAATATATGCTAAAATGTTTCCATATTTAGAAACAACATATTCTGTTGGGTTTATTTTTTTTTGCTTGACCGCAATTAAAGTTCTTTGAATATTTTGAAGCAAGTTTGATATATCTGTTCCAATAGTTTTACAGTTGCTAATATTACTTAATGTGGCTGAAATGATTGTCATTTATATGACAATACATGCATTGTGCATTATTGTTAAGTATTTCCTAAATTCAGTGTATCGTCATTACTCAACATTATTTGTAATTGCATATTTTGGTAATATAGACTTTTATAACAATAAATGTTTTCCTTTTGCAAACATTTGCCCATTTGATTACTGAAAGCAAATAAGCCCATGACCTCACAAATAATCTGAAAATTCAGTAGTCAATCAAAACTGATCAGAGATGGTGGGAACCCACAAACTTCTGATCAGTGTCCAATATCTTAAGGTATAACTACCAATTTTATAATCCCAGGTGGGCGGAGCTTAAGGTGTAGGGAACATTGCATTCAGAAATAAACAACAAAACTAGCTGTGATTGGTACATTATGTAAGAGTTGTAATTTCTGTTGGGCTTTAAAAAAAGTTGAGCCTCTTGGCAACATGTGAAATTATGTTAATTCATATCTAGATCACATTTTGTATTTTTTAATATTTTTTTAAAAATGTGGTACACATGACTGAAAATGTGTCCAGTGTAACTAGATACCTCTTACTCCTGTCTAGTTCCAGCAGAGTTATCTCTCTTAAATGCAATGGAGTACCTATTTTTGATGTTATCAAATTAACAATCTAACATTGTTCTCTGTGACAGTGTGTGACATGCATGCTGAGGTAGGATAAAAAGTATATTTATTTCGCAAAACATTAGCATTGCAATCTATGGAAAAGCAATTGGTACCGTGATACCTAAAGGGAAGAACAGCCTCCCAGTGTATCCATAGAAACGCATACATGTTGGCAGCATTTATGAACTGTACTAGTTTTTTGTAGGAAAACTAATGTATGCTAAACATTTTTGGTCAAATATTGGCAATCTTTTAAGAATAAAATGTATGAGATCTTAAGAAAATAGCACAAGTTGACTTAGGATTGGGGCTTTTGATGTGACAGACATAGACTTATATTGCCTGATGGTGATGGTTTCATTTTTGTGTTGTCAGCTTCAAGATTGGCTAAGATGCAACAAAGTAAGTTATGTAAACATATTATAGTAGATTTTGGCCAAATATTGACTATTTTACCTGTCAAATATTATACATCATGCAAATTAAAACAACAGGTCCAACATTATTGAGTGGTAACCATATTAGTCACATATTGCCCATTCCTTCCATTCAAGTAATCACTGCTATTCAAACTTTGCATCCCATCGCAAGAATCCAATTGGCATGGGATCATATGTGAAATCAAACAAGCCACCTCACCTTAGAGAACAATATTACATCACTCTTGAGGACTCCATTACATACAGAAGCCTGAATATTAGGTTCCCTCTTATCAATAGTGTATTTCTTGGGATAATTTAATTGCATTGTTAATACATGTGTTAATAATGCCATCTCTTTTACATAGATAATATATTTGAGGAAATAAAATGACCACACCTTATGTATATAAATCAGTTATCTCCCTTACACCAGACATAACAATTCAAGAAATAAAAACTCATATTTTCAGTGATTGGTTATAAAAATAAAGAGAAGATTTGTGAAATACTATATTAGCCCTCAGTCTTGATGAAACTATAAATAGAAGCAATTTAATAATTTCTCACAGTAAAGTTTACACGTTTAAAACCAGATAAGTGATGTTTTGTTTGGTTCAGGTATTTTTCTGCATAAGTTTAGCAAGTTTCTGTTAATTTCTTATATAAAAGAAATATAAATTATATGCATCTATATTTTCTAAATTATTCACCCTTATGTATTAGATGGGAATGAACACCACTTCACTTGAGATTTCATTGCATGTGATAGATATTATATCACAGGTGCCTTTGGACTGCCCTTGGACCTATGGTGGTACTGCCTCCATATATTTGTCCAAGGTAAGGTCATGAAAGTTTTGCTTCTCATTTTCCTCATTGCTGCTATTGTCTCCTTTAATTCCTTTATCATAAGTTATATCTCTCTTTTAGATACACACCTTCCTCCTGTTTTAACTCCATTTGACTCACTTTCTTATTGTTTATCTTTGGCATTTTTCTATATTTTATTTTCCAAATATCACCCCTAATGCAGCATAACCACTTAGAAGTTGTGAATATACTATATTTGGTGATAGATTGGCTTATTGGATTAATTTTATTTCACAACACTAAGGAGGGAAGGTTTCTATTTGTATTATAAAGAGGATGGGTAGGTTGATCTTTGTATGAGGACTGGAGGTTAGTGACCTCATGTATCTGCAGACAGTGTAAATTGTTGATTGCTTATACTTTATAATAAGATTGGCTTATGTCCACTTGTCTCTGGTGTTAAGTTCTGCATCTACCAAACAAAGATAAAGTCCTTTAGTTTAGGTGAATTGTACTTAATGAAGTAGAAGAGGTATGTACTGTTCAGTACATTGACCTTTGACCTCATTTTTACATAATATGATATACGATTTATCCCATATCACCCATCTGAAGTTCAGTAAGTGTTGATGTGAATAAAACACACTCATAGTTAAAACAAATCATTTTATTCCAAAAATATGGTTTGTTAGTAAAGCACAAATATGAAAATAGCAGCTGAAAAAGTTCAAAGACAATTACATACACATTAATATAAAACACAGCTAAAGTACCTCATACAATTGTTTCTGACAAGCGAGACTAAGTACATTTGTCACTTGTACAGTCCCAAGCTATATCAAAGTTTATTGAAAAAATTATGGTTGGCTATAGGTATAACGGTACCAATTGTACAACCCCAGGTGGGCGGAGCTTAAGGTGTAGGGAACATTCCATTCAGAAATAAACAACAAAACTAGCTGTGATTGGTGTATTATGTAAGAATTGTTCTTTCTGTTAGGCTTTTAAAAAAGTTGAGCCTCTTGGCAACATGTGAAATTATGTTAATTCATATCTAGATCACATTTTGTATTTTTTAAGATTTTTTTTAAATGTGGTACACATGACTGAAAATGTGTCCGGTGTAACTAGATAACTCTTACCCCTGTCTAGTTCCAGCAGAGTTATCTCTCATAAATGCAATGGAGTACCTATTTTCGATGTTATCAAATTAACAATCTAACATTGTTCTCAGTGACAGTGTATGGCATGCATGCTGAGGTAGGATAGAAAGTATATTTATTTAGCAAAACATTAGCATTGCGGTCTATGGAAAAGCAATTGGTACCATGATACCTTAACCACTAAGCCACCACAGCTCTCTTGTATGGAGATTCTGGTGGTTTCCAAGTTTTCACTGCAGAGATGAGCCAAGGGAAATAAGTAAAGATACAAGAACCATTGTGTCTGTATAAATTAACTCCCTTTTGTAATACCTGGTAACTATACTTTATGACTCACGGTACTAATTTAGTTCCTATAGTAAACCTATGCAAATACCATATTAAAAGTTTTTAATTTAAAAATTTCTGAGTGCTCATGATCAAACTTATATTTATCAGTATAAAAGAAATCTGCATAGCAACTTCTGTGTAGAGGAAAGAATATGAGACACTGCAATTTCTGGACCTTCGTGTGTTTGAAACGTGTTTTCAGTTCTACACCAAAGAATCAGGTGCTAATTTTATTAATGAGTGTTCCAAACTCAGGACTCTTAAATGACTGAATTTCCATCAATTAAACACTGTCTCTATTTTTTTCGCTTAAAACTAGGATAAACTCTGAAAAGATTCTTTTTCCTAAAACAGAACTTACATTATTAACCAATCCTAGCCAGCCAAACCCATATATACTCCATTAAATGTTCACCCATTTCCAGGCTGGTTCGAATTTTTCCATGCCATTAGTACCATGTGTCCTATACCCACCCTTGATTTTCTTGACAGTTCTAGGAATAGAAGTTTAATACATAAGTAAGTAATTTGTATAGTTCTGCTTGTCAAAGATTACATTAGTGAATATTAAATTATATTGCAAGTTCATTTTCACCTAAAGAGGAATGGTGCATTTTAGGCAACATTTAAATATATGAACTTTTTTTTAAGAAGATCAGAAAAAAAAATTAAAATAAAGCTGTCTAATTAGAGCATCTTTTTTAATATCACCTTTTATCTCTCTTCAATTTAAAACTGAAAAATATTACCAGCCTTGTCATATTATATAATTAAGGGTAAAAAGTCAAGGTGACCATCTATATGTACGTGTATTTTTACAGGAAAAAAAAAATTTAAATGACAAATGTTACCCAAAATTCCTCCCAGAAGACATATAATTTAAAACTAAAGTAAGGTATACATAATTCCATTAAAATACAAAATATCAAGTTTCAAAACATTCACTGAAAGAAATTTATGGGATGCAAAGTCATGAGAGGTCATCTCTATTAAGCAGGGTGGAAGAGACATAAGTGATCATATATGATGCATTATATTTCAAAATACAAATGGCAAATATCATATTGCGTACTATAATTATTCTAAAGATAGTAAATTATATAAATTCTATATATATATATATATTGCTAAGGTATGAACAAAAGTGCATAATACTCCACCTAACATAGCCAAATCTACACCCTGTTCCCCCTCCCCCGTTCCATCAATAAAAAAAAACACTGTCTCTATATTTTCACTTACAACTAGGATAAGCTCTCAAAAGACTTTTTCCTAAAATTTAACTTACATTATTAACCAATCCTGGCCAGCCAAACCCATATATACTCTATTAAATGTTAACCCATTTCCAGACTGGTTCCTATTTTTCCATACCATTAGTACTGTGTGTCATTTAAGATTGGTGATGTAAACAGCTTCCAAGTTATGAATCAGGACCTAGTTCCCATTGGGTCAGGGAGAGATCCATTGGAAAATGCAGCTTTTACAAATTACTATCAGTTTTATGCTGAAAAGATGATCCTCCATTTATCATCTAGGAAAGAAGATAAATAACACCAACAGTAGTTGACAATATAGCAACTATGTGCTCCAAGAACATTACAGTTTCAGTAGATGTTTTAATTTGCTTCTGATAGTCGACTAGAACTAGTGCAAGAAAGTGTACACCATATTTAAAAATAGAAAGCTGTAACATCATTGTTCATTTGCTTAAATAACTTGCAAAAATATAACACCTCTCACTGGAATAAAAATATCAAAATAATTTTCTTTGGCAACAAAAATTTTGTAGTTATTTCAAATCAAGCAAAAGAAAATGGTGAAGGGATTGTAAAAAGTTTATAGCTACACTGTAACTATGTTTTATCGGTATTCATGGTATAACTGTGCATTATAGTGGGGTTTTATATCAGACTGTTATAACAATGCATATTAAAGGTGGTTTTATATCAGTTTGTTTTTACATTATGTGTGTTATAATTGGGTACTTATTTCAGTTAGTGTAGCCAATAATGTCAGATCATATGTTCTTATTTGGTAGAAAAAATGTTTCAGATATGTTAGAATTGAATTATCAGTGCATGCTCATAACTCTATTATGTGTTTTCCCTTATATTGCTGCACATTCATAATGAAGTGAAATTTATTTTTAGTTTGAACTTTTGGAAGCCTTAGATGAGCTATCACTAGCAGTTCTGAAGTAATGACTCTGTTGTCATCAAACATTAGAGTGAATTCAGTCATCAACATTAGAGTGAATTCAGTCATCAACATTAGAGTGAATTCAGTCATCAACATTAATGTGAATTCAGTCTTCAACATTAATGTAAATTCAGTCATCAACATTAGAGTGAATTCAGTCTTCAACATTAATGTGAATTCAGTCATCAACATTAGAGTGAATTCAGTCATCAACATTAGAGTGAATTCAGTCTTCAACATTAATGTAAATTCAGTCATCAACATTAGAGTGAATTCAGTCATCAACATTAGAGTAAATTCAGTCATCAACATTATTGTGAATTCAGTCATCAACATTAGAGTAAATACAGTCATCAACATTAATGTGAATTCAGTCATCAACATTAGAGTGAATTCAGTCATCAACATTAGAGTGAATTCAGTCATCAACATTAATGTGAATTCAGTCATCAACATTAATGTGAATTCAGTCATCAACATTAATGTGAATTCAGTCATCAACATTAATGTGAATTCAGTCTTCAACATTAATGTAAATTCAGTCTTCAACATTAATGTGAATTCAGTCATCACCATTAATATAAATTCAGTCTTCAACATTAATGTAAATTCAGTCATCACCATTAATGTAAATTCAGTCCTCAACATTAATGTAAATTCAGTCATCACCATTAATGTAAATTCAGTCTTCAACATTAATGTAAATTCAGTCTTCAACATTAATGTAAATTCAGTCATCACCATTAATGTAAATTCAGTCTTCAACATTAATGTAAATTCAGTCTTCAATATTAATATAAATTCAGTCTTCAACATTAATGTGAATTCAGTCATCAACATTAATGTAAATTCAGTCATCAACATTAATGTAAATTCAGTCATCAACATTAATGTAAATTCAGTCATCAACATTAATGTAAATTCAGTCTTCAACATTAATGTGAATTCTGTCTTCAACATTAATGTAAATTCAGTCATCAACATTAATGTAAATTCTGTGTTCATCATTAATGTGAATTCAGTTATCAACATTAATGTGAATTCAGTCATCAACATTAATGTAAATTCAGTCACCAACATTAAAGTAAATTCAGTCATCAACATTAATGTAAGTTCAGTCGTTGACATTAATGTAAGTTCAGTCGTTAACATTAATGTAAATTCAGTCATCAACATTAATGTAAATTCAGTCATCAACAGTAATGTAAATTCAGTCATCAACATTAATGAAAATTTTAGTCATCAACATTAATATAAATTCAATCATCAACATTAAAGTAAATTCAGTCTTCAACATTAATATAAATTCAGTCTTCAACATTAATATAAATTCAGTCATCAACATAATATAAATTCAATCATTAACATTAATGTAAATTCAGTCATCAACATTAATGTAAATTCAGTCTTCCACATTAATGTAAATTCAGTCTTCAACATTAATGTAAATTCAGTCATCAGCATAAAGTAAATTCAGTCATCAACATTAATATAAATTCAATCATCAACATTAATGTAAATTCAGTCATTGACATTAATATGAATTCAGTTGACATTAATGTGAATTCAGTCATCAACATTAATGTAAATTCAGTTATTGACATTAATGTAACTTCAGTCATTGACATTAATATGAATTCAGTTTACATTAATGTGAATTCAATCATCGACATAAATGTGAATTCAGTCATTGACTTCAATGTAAATTTAGTCATCGACAATAATGTAAATTCAGTCATCAACATGGAGCACAAATGTATTGAAAGCAATATTTTGCCATTTATGACACATTGCCAATGTTTATCTGCACTTCTTAATATTACTGAGCAAAAAAGGATGTTACCATACAATACTGTCCACATAGAAAATATTTGTTTTAAAGTACAAAGTAGTTATCTTCTTTGACTTCCATTAAATATAATTTCATATGACAACATTTGCTTACATGATTCCTTCCCTATTTATCATCTGCATCTTTCTCTTCCTATATCAGATATATTAAATTGGTTAAAGTATCCCATATATGTGGAAGAAATTGCATATATTTTTTATAACCTACACAATGTGCAAGAAAAGTCAGATTTCTTTGTTTCTATGGTAACAATAATGATATTTAGGAAGGTTGTTTCTAAAGATGATGTATGTCATCCAAGGGGAGATAAATCTAACCACAACTGAGATTTATTATCATACACGTTTCACTGATTATTTTGGAATTTGTCTTCTTGTAGGTGGTGATAGGTAACTTGCTTGACACACGAAAGAGGGAGGTGGTTTCAGTCACCAAAGACCAGGAAAACTGGATTCGACTGACAGACAAGGAACTGTCTTTGGGAGTAGAAATAGAGAGCAAGATTGTGTCAGAAATTGTCCAGAAACATCGAACATTCTGCAGCCATGATTAACCATGTCTTTTTAACTTTTCAAAGTTTTATTGCAGAAGTAAATTCTCTTAAATCTGTTCAAAACACCGTGAAATAAATTATGATAGTATATGATGATGTAAACGGTTAGTATAAGTTATTATCATAGGAGATGATGCAGAAGGTTAATAAGTTATGGTCATGTGAGATAAATAGAGGGTTATAATAAATTATGATCATATTAAATGATGTAAAGTGTATATACATTTTTAGCAGATATGATGATATTTCATGAGTGAATTGGAAAATTTTGTATTATTACAAATGGTCAAACATTTTTTATATGTACGTAAAATCATTGAGTTTCTTTTTATTGCATCATTGAAAGTGTAAAGCATAGATTTGTAAGAATTGTTTCAATTCAGTCTGTGCCAGTACATTTAACAGTGTTGACTAGTAAGTTTTATTACTTGTATCCCACCAATTAAAAGAACCTCAGGAATGTTATAATAATTGAAACTGTAACCTTTGACATATTTTATATTGCTTTATATAGTGTTATTTGTTCAGTTATTACTTTAAATTTTAAAAAAAAAATTCTTTTGTTTAGTGATAATACTGTGAATTTGGATATGGTGGGTGTAACTAGGGCATAACCGATTAGCATTTTTCTACTGATTTCCAGTTCTGTATTTTGGGCATGAAATTTTTCCAAATCCGATACGATTCAATTAATTGGAAATTCGAAAATTAAAAGGTTTTTCATATTAATTTTTTAAAGTGTTACACATGTTTTGCACATTAGACCTCAAAAGTCTGCAGTTTTATCAATAAAGCACGACAAAATTTCTGACAGCATGAAATTACCTTAACGGTTTTGTAAATTAACACAAGGAATGTAATGGTGACCACAACTCTCCGCTTGATTCAACTTTTCTAATGCATCTTTTATCACTTCAGAATCTTGAGAAAACTGAAAATCTACACATATCCATTCAAAAAAACAGTAATGTACCAAAGCATCACTCTCGGATGACCATCGCATAAACCCAATCTGGCGAATTAACCATTATTTTCACCATTACAGTCACAAACCCTGAACAGTTCGGTCATTACAGGAAGTAGCCCATTTCTACTAGTTTTTACCCTGCAGTAAATATGCATTAGGGTCTAATGATCATTCCAAATATGGTGCAGATTCTGTTATCTTTTAATACTAGGCTCTAATATTTGAATGTGATGACGTCATCAACCGTTACTTGTACTATCAGAACTTTAACTACATATTTGTGTTCTGGAAATTTATATAAAAATTATTAAATGATGCAATCTGAAAAAAATAAGTTACACATTTTATCTTGTAAAATTAGTTTCATGACGTTATTTAGCCAGCGGTATAAATGGGCTACTTCCTGTAATGACCATGCTATTCAGGGTTTCTGACCATAATGGTGAAAATAAAGGTTAATTCACAATGGTCGTCTGAGAGTGATGCTTTTTGATAATTTATATTACCATTAAGGTGATTTAATGTTGTCAGAAATTTTGTCATGCTTTATTGATAAAACTGCAGACTCCTTTTGGACACGGTTCTATAGAAATTCAACTTTATTATTTTTATTATCCGAATTGGTCATTCCTGCCTTGTCCGACTCCGATTAATTGGAAGTTTATACTATCCGGTGGAATACGCTTTTCTGATCAAAAGTCAGTTATGCCCTATGTGTAACATTACAGAAAAGTAGAATTCAACACTTTTAAATTAAAGATTTCATTGATTGCCTATAGAGCCCATTTATTTTGTTTTGTCTACATTCAGATATGAATCTTGTGGCATGGAGAAGCAAGCAGTCTATTTCCATAAGAGAGACTTCAAACATTTTTATAGTCTCTGGATTTTCATGTTGTTAAGGACACACACACACACACACACACACACACACACACACACACACACACATATCAATGCCACATTTGAGCAATGTTTACACAACACAAGTATAGGTGAAATGTGATATTGAGTCACCTAATAACCAAGTTTAAATGTTAAAAAATTGTATCATTTGTTTTGAAGTTTATGATGAATATTGACAGTACATAACTCAAAATATCAAAAAAAAAATATGTTAAAAAAATCAATGACAGTTTGTATGATATGAGGTTCTTGAAATCCACTTGTGGTATTTATAATTTTATTTTGCTATTTTTTGGACTGTCATGTCATTACTTATAATAAACTTATACAGATCTACAGCATTGGCAAATTTTATTTATTATCTTTTGATAATGTGAAGAGAAATAGAAGTACATAAAAATAAAAATAAACATGGAAAATATGTCATATTTAATAGCAAATATATTTCCTAAATGGAAGAGAGTTTTAATTCCAGAGGTGATACCTGCACATTGGTAATACCACTTTTATCAGCAATGTCATTATTTTCACATTTTTTTTCTTTTTTGAATATGTATATCAGTTTCAGTACCATGCACTATAGGTATGTTAACCTTTGATTAAATTAGGAAACATTTAATAGATACAGATGAGATTGGTAACAATAGGGACAGGTGAGATCATTTAAAGTTTCAACTTTTTCTGTTAAATTTACTGGTTACCTTAGATGCGAAAAGAAAATTTACACTTAGACTAATTGACAAATTTGCCACATTTTTAATCCTACCTGGCAAAAACTCAAAATAGTGATTTCTTTGGTCTGTATACATGTCTGTCCATATATCCATGAGTCCATCCTTGCATATCCTGCATCAATCTCAATGTTTGTATGTGGTCAGTTTCTTAAGTACAGTTGGCCACAGAGCCATATCATTTTAATATGTTGATACATCTTAATGTGTACAACACCTATTACCAAAAGATAGGGGGTAGTATTGACATGCATGTTTTTTATCCAACTTCATTTATATTTTCTTGTTTCTAGCCCATTTTTGTATCCATTTAAACCTTAAATTTTCAACTATTTTGTTGCAACATTTACTTTGAGTTGCTAAACTTACTGCTCATACTTTGTTGTTATTATTTCTTTAATAAACAATGGAAATAATTATCTTGTCACCATTGTTACCTTCTTTCCACAGGGGTTTTATCAGGTTTAGTCTAATGTTAAGACTTCATTGTTTTTCAATAATTTTTCCTCATTACCCATCATTCAATCTCATAAACAGATTCCAGATCTTTACGTCCAGTGGTTACCATACCAACTATTAGATGCTGTTCTTGCTAGTGTATGAAATTGCATTTACTATATTTAGTTAGGTGTTAAGTTCGGTAGAGCAAAGAACATAGACATTGATCTGCCATACTCTCACATAATGCACCAGCAAATCTGCCTCTCTACAGTTTTTTTAAAGTATCTGTAAAGCAAAGAACATAGACCTTGATCTGCCAGCACATTATGCAACTGTATCTAGCTCAGGGTCTGTGTTGTTTGCAGTTTTTGCTGTGGGCTTATTGCCATTTTTCAGCAAGTGATAGAGTAAGATGTCATCCAGTACAGGAAGAACCCATGAACATCCATGGGAAGCTACTAGCAAGCTTTCTCACATCAAAACATCAAGCCAACCCTAGGGGAATGGACTCCTTCCTACAGAACCATCTGTAGGGAGGAGGTAGTCATTGCAAGAATTAGAATTGGTAGTACTTACATAACCCATTCCCAGATGCTAAAAAGAGAAATCCCACCAGAATGTGTTTCTTGCAATGAACCATTCACTGTTAATCACTTTATGAAGGAGAGTTTCAACCTTCAACCTACATGAGATCAGTACTACAATGTGCATGGCATGAAGGAACTTTTTAATACAATAAACATGACTTGCATTATAGAATTCCTGAAAGAAGTAAACATTTGTTCTAAGCTATAACTTTTATGCTATCACCTTGAGCAGTTTTATGTAATGTATATAACATTCCTTTGTAGGGTCCCATGTGTTGTTTGCATTGGACATGACCTACATGCATGTAGATACAGTACTCTGAATGAGGTCTGCCATGATTTTATTGCTGAGTATTTGTGCAATATTTCTGCATTGAAATTTATTAATAAATGATAGTTTGAAATAGAAAAGAGTCCAAGCAATCCAAAATCATTTACAAAATGCATAAGTTGGTGTGTTTTCCAGGCAATCCAAAATGACAAAGAAATATGCATGTTGGTAAACATTACCTTGCACTATTCTTGGCTAAATATATATTTTAACAGGGCTAATTATATAGAAAAAGAAAATAGAAATGTACCATGTTACTAATTGTCCATACAATAATAACTGTAGAAGGTTGTAAAAGGTTTTCAAGTTTAGGGCAGTTGAAAATCATAGACAACACTTATCAAATACACATATAAAAGGGTAAGTTAATTATTTTTCAGTATCACACAAATATTGAGACAATATACATATAAAAGATACACATATAAAAGGGCAAGTTAATTATTTTTCAGTATCACAGATATTGAGACAATATCAGCATTCCATAAAAAAAGTCTGCACCACCAATTTTTATTTGGTCAAAAATTGTTACAGATTTCCATTGGTCTGGTATGCTTTTCATTGCGGTTCCAATTTCTTTTATGGAGCTGTTATTATGGGTATTAAAATTGTATAAGAATGTTTTCTTGTTTAGTATGCAATAAGATAAATAGTGTTATAACCACATCATTGTTTGTCCAGTGTTTACCAGGTTTCATGGTCTTAAGATACACATTGGTAAATGATGTCACAATGATGGTGTCAATATAATGATGTCAATTTTGAGCTATGCATTATGTAATAAGGTACTGAGGGTTATAACTACATTATTGTTTGTGTCCAGTGTTTCCCATATTTCATGGTGCATTGATACACATTGGTAAATGTGATGTCATAGTGATGATATTACAATGTAATGATGTCAGTTTTGACCTGTGCAGTAAGCATTGATTCCACAAAAGCAAACTACTAAAAGTGAAAAGAATCTAGACCAGGCTTTCAGAACATAAAAACTGTAATCATGAGTTTGCAATCAACAAACACTTTCAGCCAATCAGAAATTATTTTTAAAAAGTAACACCATTTGTGATTAGTCAGATCAAAATCTCACCCTCAAACTCAAGTTTCAATGGTTTTATGATTTCCAAGTAATGTATTTAAATGAATTAGGCAATGGCAGATCTGGTCCCAGGTTTACCACAATTCTAAAATTTTCTTCTTCAGATCGGAGTTTTAGAAATCTTTCTTATGTTGTTTGTAACAATGATCTTTTCGCTGTACATGTTCAACAGTTAACATCAGTATGTAAAATACATCATGTTCACCTAAGAAAAGGGTCTTGTTCTTGACCTCTAAGAAAAATGTTTAGATTTTCTCAAATTTGGCAGTTTACCATATATACTCACTCATAAGTTGTCCAAGTACAAACTGCACTGACCCAGATTTGTGATAGCATAATGTGACAACTGATCTGGATCTATGGAGTTTTTGAGGGGTAGTCAGTAGAACAATCAACATAGACCCTGATCTGCCAATGCATTATCCAAGAATGGTTTAGGGTCTATGTTGCTTACAGTAACAGCTGACTGGTAATCAAGAACATACTGTACTCTTTTTCCCAAATCTTTTTTGAACATATTTGTCTGTAACAACATCCCCTTCAGGGCATGTATCAAGATGTTTTCTTTCCACCTGACTCCACCCCCTTCAGTACCTATATCAACATGTTTCCTTTCCACCTGACTCCACCCCCTTCAGGATATATGCCAACATGTTACCTTTCCATCTGACTCAACCCCCTTCAGTACCTATATCAACATGTTTTCTTTCCACCTGACTCCACCCCCTTCAGTACCTATATCAACATGTTTCCTTTCCACCTGACTCCACCCCCTTCAGGATGTATGTCAACATGTTTTCTTTCCACCTGACTCCACCCCCTTCAGGATGTATGTCAACATGTTACCTTTCCACCTAACTCCACTCCCTTCAGGATGTATGTCAACATGTTACCTTTCCACCTGACTCCACCCCCTTCAGGATGTATGTCAACATGTTACCTTTCCACCTGACTCCACCCCCTTCAGAATGTATGTCAACATGTTATCTTTCCATCTGACTCAACCCCCTTCAAGGCATGTGTCAACAGGTTGCCTTTCCACCTGTCTCCAACTCCTTCAGGACATATACATGTTACCTTTCCATACAACTCTTTCCCCTTGAGGAATATTTTACCTTTCCATGTAACTCCATCCCCTTCAGGATGTGTCAACATGTTACATTTCCATGTAACCCCATCCCCTTCTGGATGTGTCAACATGTTACCTTTCCATGTAACTCCATCCCCTTCTGGATGTGTCAACATGTTACATTTCCATGTAACTCCATCCCCTTCTGGATGTGTCAACATGTTACATTTCCATGTAACTCCATCCCCTTCTGGATGTGTCAACATGTTACCTTTCCATGTAACTCCATCCCCCTCTGGATGTGACAACATGTTACATTTCCATGTAACTCCATCCCCTTCTGGATGTGTCAACATGTTACCTTTCCATGTAACTCCATCCCCTTCTGGATGTGTCAACAAGTTACATTTCCATGTAACTCCATCCCCTTCTGGATATGTCAACATGTTACATTTCCATGTAACTCCATCCCCTTATGGATGTGTCAACATGTTAAATTTCCATGTAACTCCATCCCCTCTGGATGTGTCAACATGTTATATTTCCATGTAACTCCATCCCCTTCTATATGTGTCAACATGTTACATTTCCATGTAACTATATCCACTTCCAGATATATGTTAGATAATTTTAATTGCATCATCTGACATTATGTTTGGTGAAACTGATGAAATTATGTAAATTAAGTTTTTGCTTCACTTAGACTTCTCCATTTATTGATAGTTTAAAATGATTTAGCTTTATGCATCTGTAATTAAATGTATTTATTCTTTCTTTAAAAGAAAATGTATTTGTCTCTGTTTAACATGGCTGAAGTGCTACTTCATGAATATAATGAAAATATAACACAAACGATTTATGGTATGCAAGAAGCATTCTCCTTACATTTTCACTTTATACGATATTTATTATAAGAATCTAGAAAAATGGGACATAGACATGCATACATACAGAAAACAAATATTATACTGTGTCTCTAATAAGTAAAATTTTGATGCCTTTGACATTTTATACGCCTTTATATTAATTTCAGCCAAATTTAACTGATAATTCCAGTGAAAACTTCGGCATCTAGAGATTTCAAGCCTTTAATTTTTAATCTAGCGATTTTAAATCTAATATGACCACCATGTCTAAATATAGAAAGAAAAAGAACAGAAAAAATACTTCTTAGACTTCTTGATGAAGACAGCAAGAAATTTTATTTCTGTTACTCTAGCATATACTTGGGTTAGTTTAGCAAGAAGTGTTGATACTCAGAGACACATTGTTTATGAGTATGTTTGCCTTGAGGAAAATTTCCTGCAGATACAGTTTAAAGGCGAAGGTAATGACTTTGTTATGTGTTAACACAGTCATTACCAGGTAACACAGTCATTACCAGGTAATGACTGCATTATGTCAACAACACAGGTTTATCAAAAGCACGGACATAACCTATGTGATCTCTGGCGCCTCATTCTATACAAACGTGTGAGGAGGATGTCAGCAATTTCAGCAGGCAATAATAATAGGTTGATGCTAAACAAGACATACACCGTGCATGTACATGTTGTGTTAACTGATCCAGATAAACTATCCGTAATATATGCCATATCCCGTTTGGGTCAACCAAACGTCCAAGAACTGATTAGAGACATTGAGGCAGTGAGAAACAAAGTGATCAACCATGATTATCTAAAGACTACGACAGAAAGAGACTGATGGTTTCATTAAGGTTGTGGCCAATACTATAACACCCTAGTACATTGATTCATAATTATATTCCCGCTTTTCAGCGTCATCTATATTGGCGCATAATGCATCCGAATTTGACCGATTGACGAAAAGAAAATTCTGCAATGTGAAAAGCGACAATTGTGACCAGAACATTCTTTTCGAAGTAATATTCATTTTGGACACACCGGATACCACCCCTGTGTTTTCATGACTTGCGATATATCGACCTATTCAGTCAATATGTATGTGTCAGCCTATGGAAATTAAATGCATTACTTTTGATTCTTTCTCTCAGAGTTTCATTCTAGGAACTAGCTCAGGTATACAGCTGGTTTTACAAAATTCAACGTAACAATGCCACTAAATGGCAAGAGACATTATGAAAACTAAACCGATTTTGTGAAGAAAGTAAAAGTTAGAAATTTTATCAAATTAAACTATTATGTTCAAGAAAAACAATAATGAATATGATGTTGTTATTTACAACATCTTTTTTATGGGAAAAAATACTTAAGAATTTAGAAAAAAAGAACTTCACGTCACGCCCGGGAATTTTTTGAGAATTCGTTCGAGCGCTAAGTTAACAAGTAGGATAGCAGACGATAAAGTAGGTGTGGGACAACTTGCAAAATTAGAAACTTGGAATAAAATGCAATATTGTTCTAAGGTAAACATTTATATTTTTTTAAAAAGATGTATTTATTTGTATGATTCTAAAAGATAAACATTAAACAGTTTTTGTCAGGGTTACAAGTTCAAGATTGTTTTGAAGTGGGTCTTCATGTTGACATTTAGAATCATATTTTCATAAGTAATTAAAATAAAAATGTGTGATTTTGTTTACACTTTATGAATATCACTTTAATTGATTAAAGGACGGTCGTTCTTTCTTAAAATAAATTGGATTTCAACCAAAAACAAATTGTGACCCAATGTTTACATAAATGACGTATAGTTACGCAGAATTACACGTCGCGCAGAATAGGCTTACACGGCGAGTGTATGTATGTATGTATGTATGTATGTATGTATGTATGTATGTATGTATGTATGTATGTATGTATGTATATATATATATATATATATATATATATATATATATATATATATATATATATATCACTAGCAACAATGTAAGCAATCGTTTAGAACTATTGAAACCGAATGATTTCTTCAGTTTGAATTCTTTATAAACTGCAGAATAAAATTCAAGATTAAAAGTGCTGATATTTCATAATTGAAAACAAATGAATCACGTGTTCATTTCGCCACTTATTATTTTATATGAATCTGTTCTTTGAACATCGACTGATGTTGGTCATACAAAAACGTGCCAATTCCGGAAAGAGACGAGGATTTACATTAAACTCTTTTTATCTGAGAGAGTTTAAATCATTTGTTTCAAATTGGGTTCTCAAAGATTAAATAAACTTGTACGACAGAAATTAGAGAAGGATGAAACAAAATGAAATACATAAGGATGAAGACATCAGCAAAAAATAGTTCCAAGAATAAACGATCAAGATGTTTGTAAAGCTGTCCTTCACTGATAAGATTCATTTAAAAGACTTAAACCTTTAATATTTATAGGTTAAGATTTCTATTTAATACAATACTGTCCAAGAAACAGAACTAATCGTCATTGTGAGGTTATCTTAGCATTATCATCAATATTATAAATGTTATTTTATTTACTCAAAACCGGACATTATTCATATAAACATTATCATCGGATAATAAAGTTTTCATGACAACATATTGTGGAGTCAAATCATATCTCTTGAAAATAATAATTCTTGTATTGAATTTAAACTCATGGCAAAATCTACATAATTAAATAATTTTTGTAATGAATCTAAAGCCAGGGCAAAGTCTACATAAATAATGATTGTATTGAATTTAAACCCAGGGCAAAGTCTACGTAAATAATGATTGTATTGAATTTAAAGCCAGGGCAAAGTCTACATAAATAATTATTGTATTGAATTTAAAGCCAGGGCAAAGTCTACGTAAATAATGATTGTATTGAATTTAAAGCCAGGGCAAAGTCTACATAAATAATTATTGTATTGAATTTAAAGCCAGGGCAAAGTCTACATAAATAATTATTGTATTGAATTTAAAGCCAGGGCAAAGTCTACATAAATAATTATTGTATTGAATTTGAAGCCAGGGCAAAGTCTACATAAATAATTATTGTATTGAATTTGAAGCCAGGGCAAAGTCTACATATATAATTCTTGTATAGAATTTAAACCCAGGGCAAAGTCTACATAATTTGCTTTAGATCTTGGCTAAGTTGTCTACAGAGTTGGTCATCTCGCCTCTGTTCGCGTGTGTTCGAATCTTAGGCTCAACCTTTATAGGTATGGGAGAAAGCCTACTTTCCGTGGTTCGGTAGTTCTTACCATGTATACTATCCTGCGCTGAAAACTGCGTTAAACCCAAGACAACAACAGCGACCTTGAAACAGTATATTGCATCTAGGAGAATTTTATATTGCTTTTCATTGCTTTCGACTACTTAAGATCCTTCTTTCTGACATTGTTCTGAATAATGTCTAAAAAACGAAAACACCCCCTCTCTCTCTCTCTCGCATATATATATATATATATATATATATGTCTATATATATATATATCTATATATATATATATATATATATATATATATATATATATATATATGGGGGTCATTTGCACTTTTACTGTCTTTGCTTTCCTTTTCTAACGGTTGGTTTTTTTTCTAAGTTTAATGTATTTAATTATTTTATTTGTTCTTTTGTTTTGTAGTGTTTGTCAAACGATATATATTTTTTCTCCTTGCGTTTCAGCAATATTCTATCAGTTTTTTCAGATATGTAATTCCATAAACTCAATATCCACGATCACTATTATGCTTATATGTACACCGTCGTATTTTGTTCTGTTTCCTTATCTCTTATCTCTTTTACAATTGTCAGTGACTGCAGTTTCCATTTATATTCCCGACTCGGTTTACCATAGTCGAAGTAGCAGAAACTGGTTATAGTTGATATAGTTTAAAGAACAGGATGCTATTTTCATTACCAGTAGTTTGTTTTTTCGACTTACATACATTAATGTTTTTTGCTTCTTTAGCGTAAAGCCTTCGTTATAAAGTGGGTCAACAATATGATGGATGATAAACAACACCGAGCTTGCTATTATCATTCTAACATTTCATCTGGAGAAATTTAATCATATTATTTCGAGACCAACAAAATGGAAATAGATAAATCTCCATATTTTCCAGGTAAATCCATCTATTTATCTGTCCATCCTTCCGTCCGTCCGTCCATCCAGCCATCTATCTATTTATCGCAGTTTTTTTTTCCGTATACAGGTCTGCTTTTGTTCGTAAGAAGAAATCGATACATGGTGGGAAAAAAAACCAGTTTACTTACAATAGGATCTAGAAAAGTAGCTGACAGAAATTTCTCATTAAGCATTATGATCTAGCTCTATACAGGTCTTTAATTCAGATAGCTAAGGAAAACCGCAGGTAGATGTCTCATTTTTTATATACTCGAGTCACTACCGCCGTTAAATTTCGTAACACCAGTACACGTGATGCAGATGCTGCAAATTGTCAGCAGTAATATCATATAGCAATTTATTAATTTGACCGCCCCTCTCCCTGCATAAATAGAAATCGTTTGTGTCCATCGGTTCATTTAAAATTGAGACTTAAATAAGATAAATTATTTATGCTCGTGTAATGTTGTATGACAAATATAGAAGTATAATGACCGAAACTCCGGACACAGAAAAAATGTGACTATTACAAAAAAGTGCCAATGGTAATATAACAAATAAAGTCAATATCTCAATATAGTCCCATTTACTGTTTTCAGAGTGTTTGGTCACATATTTAGACCCTACTATTAGCCCATATATATCACAAACGTCTATTAAGTGTCATCTTTATGACTCAAACTGGCGAAGTTTGTTTTTCCAAAGTGAGATCCCTAAATCATCTAAAAGGAGTTGTAGGTTTCATACCGAAAGTGTTCCTGACCTACTTGCTGACGTCATTTATTGGTTTCTTTTGTTCTAGCTATTTCCGCCTTGGAGCATTTTATTAGAATGCATTTGTACAAAAAGTATCAAAGCTCAACCTTGCTCGTTAAAGTTATTATTTTTCTTTATCGTTATGTAAATATATGCGGCATACATTAGTTAGATTATGTATAGCAATTATACTAGTATTTTGTGCAGTAATTACACGAAAGTATTTTGCACAGTAAATGTGGTTAAGTATTTTGTATAGTAATTATGTTATTGTATGTTCATATTTCTTTTTTTTTGTAATCGTCATTTATCGTTTTGTTTCCTTGCGTAAAGTTCTAGTAGTTTCCGAAGAGTTTAGGACAGAAAGACAAAGGGCAAAACGTAAAAACCAGAGAGTCATAGAACAAAATATGTCATTTTTAATTTTCACTATTACGAGAGGCCGAGTCTCGGGACCCAAAGTCACACAGTGAAATTGGTAATGCTGTATATTTATATGACAACTTCTTAGTAAAATATTAGCATAAGGAAAAAAGTATCTGACGTATGATTTTTTTTTAATATTTTGAATATAGTTTAAAAGTTTCAAGCGAAAACAAAACTAGACTATACCTTTTACTATTATTTTGTTAAAAAATAGCAATAAAGTCTTGGTTCTGATAAAAATGTACTCAGTTTAACATTTCGACGTCATCAAAGAAACTTGCAAAAATCACAATGAAAATTTCGACGACTATTGAATAAAATCTTTATAACTGTAAATCAACGCGGTTGATAACACTTTCACGAACATATATCTTTATGCGATGTGGTTATAGTTTTACCAACGTGTAAGACTCGTTATTTCTATCCCTACTATGTGTTGTTGGGATATGGGCTACTGTGAATAGTTCACGCCGTGGAAAACAAAGGCGGTACTTTCCAAATTGTCTGAGGACGACATCCCTGGTCTATTTTCGATCGATCAATCGGTCTAAATAAGACAATAATTTTGTTTGGGAGCATCGCAATGATAATTCCTTCAGGTTGTGAAATAATTTTTTTCTGGTTAAAACTTCATTCGGAATGACTTTCCTTTTAGAATCAGTAGAGACAAGATGATGTTAAGATGTCTGCCGTGTCAGTGATATTTGAGGTCAGATCGAAACTATATAGGACCAACTAGATATCATAGTCTTCTGTTGAAAACCACGTGTTATTATCAATTTAAAGATGGCTTCCATCGTAACCATTTTAGGCAAAATTACAGAGCGATTTATACTGTTTATCGATTTAGCCAAATAAAAATCTGGAATTGTTTCGCTGATTTTAACTTTTTTTCAAGTATTATATCTAATTTTGAGTTTGGATCTTAAAGCTGATGTTATTTCTCATACGTTTTTGAGAATACGGAGCTTCGTCTATATGTATGTCTGTCACTTATCTCTTTTTGTTTATATCACTCTTTCGTCGTTTCATACTTTGTGTAACACTGTTATATTAACGATTATAAAAGTGTTGTATAAAGCGTGAAAAGACGAAAAAGCGATATAAACAGGAGATAAGTGATAGATTTGTCAAAGAAAATTGATAATTCAACCAAAGATAGTATTCAGTCGTCTAACTTATAACATGACGTGATCAAAGAAACTTGTAAAAATCACAATGAAAATTTCAACGACTATTGAATAAAATCTTTGATTGTAAATCTACGCGGCTGATAACACTTCCACGAACAAATAACTTTAGCAGTAGAAAATACATGGTGATTTAGTCATCGCATATTAAAAAATAAATCTGAGCAAATATACTAGATTATTGTTGTTGTTGTTGTGTGGCTGAAAGCCATTTTTCAGCACATGATAGGCTATACATGGCGGCCAGTATTAATGGTGGAGGAAGAAACTGGTAAATCCGCGGAAGTAACCACCGACCCACGAGAAACTACTGGCAAGCTTTCTCACATATCCACATTCGCCGAATCTTAGACTCTAAACCACGCAAACAGAGGTGAGATGGCAGTGATCCGTAACGGAGAGCGGTTTAGACCACTCGGCCAATTGGGGCCCCTGTACTAGATTATTATAAATATTATAAACTGATTCATACTGATCAATAAATTTAATACTAACCAAAATTAGCATCCACAAAATTGCCTACTAAATTTCACATAATCTTTCGCGAGTGCTTATTTTAAATCAAATATAGGATCGAGTGAAATAATTTATAGTCCGTGCATTATCGAACAAAAAAAAAATTCTTTGCCGAATTTTTATGATTTCATTTAATAATGAACACATAAGATTATATCCAACTCTTGACAAAATATTGATTTTATCTGACGATACCGCAGAATAATACAGGGAATGATCTTTAACTACACTGACTACCTTATATGAAAGCGCATTTCAATGAAATTTATGTGATGAGACACATAAGTTTAGTCTTTCCCGTGTCTTGGCAAGCAAAACATTTAAGTTATTTGACATTTCTCTGGTATGGTTTGGTCTCAGCGTTGCCTCGTGCAAGTCAAAAACAGATTTTCCATCCCACTCCACCCGACCAGGATTCTATCGTCTGCAAACCAAGTAAGGTTTATTATTCCCATGATATCATTTGGTTTGAAGATACCAGTGATGTGTCGAATTTTGAAAACTCCTATAAGTATTAATTAAATGGACTGTACCAAAGTTAACTTAATTAAAGTAGAATGGGCTAGAGACAGTTATATGATTATTCTCATTTCATCTCTGAACGTCAAAGAAAATTCGGTTCCACGTCACGAAATTTGACCGAGTAATCTGTTATGGTACAAGGGTTTAGCATAATACTCTCTCCTAACTCGACGGGTAAAACGGGGAAACAAGTCAATAATTGATTGTTCAAAGGGAAGTTAATTGCGGCATGATTAGCCTGTTTCGTCAATCACAAATTATACGTAGAAGATTTTAGGAAATAGTCGATTGGTTAATGGAAACTTAAGGGCTTAATTCTTGTAAGAAATTAGTAGTTCTACTTTGCAAAAATTGCTTCAGTCTTCAATCTACTTGGGAGAAGTCGGAAGGTCGACTCCAGGAACGTAGAAAGTACGTTTCTCGTGATTGCATTAAGGCGTGATAGTTGTCTCAGATACGGGATAGACTATACATGTGAAGTTCCTGGAAAAACGAATAAGAAACGGCAAAGGTATGCAGTCTTAGTTTTCAGATTTTAATATGTTTTTTCATTTGTTGATTTATTTGCAATGTATTGATGTTATGATGTATGTATATATGATTTCATTTTTCAGGGTTTTAGTGAAATGGTAGCCACGACATTTTATTATTTGATTTTCTAATTATCAATTCATTGAGAGAACTAACAAGATTGCATGTAATTGAATATTCGATGCATAGGTGTGCGTAGGAATTTTCAAGAATTAAGCCTAATACATGATGTGTAATGTTTCGTAGATTTATGAATTAAATCTCTGTGTATTATGCCATGTATTGAGTGTATATTTATATACTAGTTCGTAGCAATTAATTGATCACGTAAACTATTTTAGAATAGTTAGATTTGATGGTCTAAGCCATGTGTAATTTAACACTGTATTAAATAGCTTAATGTAGAGAAGTCATGGAGTTTTAAATACGGGCACATACGTGCTGGTCGTGAAACGGTAGCTGAATCTAATGTTCCCCGCTAGCGTGCCCCGAATTAATGTCAGGATACATGTAATGGCCGTCTCTGTTTGTAAACATAGAAATTAGTGAACGAGAGAGTAAATAGAATTATGCAGTTTATTTTCTGAGCTGGGAAGGTACAAATATAGATATATACTTGGAAAAGGTGACCTATTGTTTATTGCGGGACATTTTATTTATTTAAGGAAACAGCTTCCTGTGCAAATTCCAAATTCCTGAACGAATTCCGAGCAAATTCTACGGCAGAATTCATCAGAAGAATCCCCAGCCGAAGTCTAAGTTTAGGTACGATCGTCAAATCGTTCAAGGTTCGACTGGCAAGTGTTCAGGTCCAGACGAATAGACAAGGATGGCAGTGCAGGTAAGAACGGAAAATTCGATGTCCGGATAAGATAGGTGATGATGTCATTCTGCGTTGATCTCAAGGTCACGACTCGTAGGCTATGATGAAACTGTATTCATTATGTCACTGACAAGTAATAGTAAAATAAAAATTTGTATTGCTTTTATTGAGTACATGTTAGTACATTTTATTCTTTTGTAGCAAAGAAATTGATTTCTTCCTTTTGAAAGTCTGTTGTTAAATTGATTAAATTTTATATTTGTTCATTGAAAGGGGGCTCGTTTTATTTATTCAATATACTTGCTCAGATATCTGCATTTTTCTTTCTATACATCCACACTGGGTAAATTACACCGCGGGAGGTCATTCTCTAGCAACGAACCGTAGAGAAGCGGTTGGTTTAGCGTTTGAATGCCACCATTTTACCACAATATCTTTAAATATGGCAGGATCAAATGTAGAGCTATGTAATAATGATTTCCTGATAGCATTCGCAACTTCGAAAATGTATGCTGCTAGTTGTCATTCGGACCACCAGGGAATTTTACAAGGCTAGAATTGATTGAGAAGATCTGAATACAGCAAACTACTTTTTTATCGGCCAAATCTACAGCCAATCCAATCTCAGAAATAGCCATGGTGGACCGAATAATTCTGTGGGAAAGTATACGTTACAGAGAAATTTCCGGCGCATAAAACGGATGATCTGTTTCGTAATTTATTACGTAGACATATATCCGGTGCATATTTTGGTCCTCAGAAATAGTCAGGGTGGTCCGAATGTCCCCTGTAAGCAACACATATTTAAATGTTTCAAAAGATATTCTTAAATTGAACTATTTTCATCATCGCCCTTACATCATTTTGACAACACTGAGAGTTTGTGATAGCTATGACAGACTTTAAAAACAAATATAAAGAGTAGAGAAATCCATCAAATTTACGGAAAAAACATTAAACGTTCGTATTGGAAAAATCAAAAGAATTAAAGATATTGAGAATGAATTTTAATAGTTGTTATAAACCAAGCAAAATGAAAGATGATTATATGTGAATGTTCAAATAGGAAAAAGATTTTAAAAGTTCAGTAAAGATTTTACCAAGTTTCATTAGCTTTCTCGCATTAATCTGCATATGATACCGGCTTCTAAAGCACATGTGAATGAAGTCCATCTCAGTATTAAAAAAGAACAAGAAAATAATTTCATGTTTGAGTTTTCAATATTTTTTTTTTCATTTATAGCATGTATTTACAAAATTAAACTTTCCTTGCACTGACTAGAAATCAATTCAGTAACAAATGCATACACCATATATATATATATATATATATATATATATATATATATATATATATATATATATATATATATATATATATATATATATATATATATATATATATATATATATATATTCCTGCAAGGAAAGAGCTAGTACGTTTGATAACGTTTGACACATGTACATAATCTTTGCTGACATTCAATCTCATTCATAAAATATTAAATGATCAGTAGATACTTTGATCGAAAGTATGTCTACTTCAATTTAAGCACAATCATAACAATGGAAACAAGACAAGAAAACTTTGAATAAAATGCCCTTCATATTTATATAGAATAAAGTGCTAATTTTCGGGGGTAGGGAACTTATAATGTTAAGAATGGTTGATATGCATAAAAACTGACGAATCATAGATAACCATGCCCATTAATTTACATAACATTTTAAAATTGGCTTTTCTTTTAAAAAATTTACTATTTCCATTGCCGGAATACCAATTAGGCAGATTAGGTACAGGCCTATGGGCCCCGTCCCTTTTAGCGGTTCGCGACAACGGATCAAAATAATATTGATCTGATCTTGACATATTAGGAGATAATTTGCGAGGAGGGGGTGCTCTGAGATTTCGACTGCCTGGGGCCTCCACAGGGTTCAATCCTGCTCTGACTAATTTCTAATATGGGACCTTGGATTGACAGTGAATTTCTTTTAGAAAAATAGAAGTATTTTTGAATGATAGCAATTTAAAATTATTATACAGAGGAAACAACTTAGGTGTCCAGCCGTTAGTGAGCAACATATCTACAAAGTTAGAAAGGGTTAGCAATCTGTGAGCTATAACATGATGGTTCACGCACAGCCCGAGTTGGTTTGGTCAGCGGACGCTTAGAATTATGAATAAACAAAGATTGCTTGTCAGTTGGTGATATATAATTGAAACTTGGTGATTCGTCAGTGCTTTATGCCATTGAATAAGATCTACATAAACAGACATTAGTGTACATACAGAGTCCTTTCCAAACAAATAATAAACAACAGTGCCTTAAACTTTTCCTTCAATAGAATTATATGAACAAAGAAATTGATAATTAAACAAAATAAAAATGAATAAATAAATAAAACGCGATTATCCATACAAATGGAAACAAAATTGTAATTTGCACCCCAAATAGTAAGCCGAAATACATTTGATAAATATTCTTAAATCTTTTTTATCAGACGGAGAATCTTTCTTGTAGCGCGTGACTTAAATCCGCATACACGGGGAGGGGGTAAATGGTCTAAGGCGGTCGCCTTTACAGGTCATTAACATGGGTCTGAATCTTAGCAGAGCCTACGTGGCTATATGAGAAAGCCTGTCAATGCCCTCCCGTGGGTAGGTGGTTCTTCCCGGGGATTTCCAGGAGTTCTTCCTCCATCAAACAGATATACTGACCCTAATGTACAGCCCATCAAAGCCATCCTCACAGTAGGTTATCTTCACTTGCAAAAAAGGATAACTCGTCAAATATGAGACAAAACTATCTCCGCTTAATGGAAGTGATCGACAATTTTCCGATTGTGCCATTAGCAGTTTAAGGAATCACTGTACTAATTCAGTTCCCATAGTAAACCTATGTAAACACCAAGTCATTAAAAATTCATTAACTTAAAATTTCTGAATGCCCATGATCAAACTTATACTTATCATTATAGATGAAACCTGGATGTCAGCTTCTGTGTAGAGGAAAGGATATGAGCCGCAGCATTTTCTGGACATGAATGTGTTTGAAACATGTGCTTTCAATTCCGCACCAAAGAGTCAGGTGCTAATTTTAGTAATGAGTGTTCCAAACTCATGACTGTTAAAGGACTGAATTCCATCAACAAAACAATGTCTGTATTTTTTATATTACAACTAGGATAAGCTCTGAAAAGATTCTTTTTCTCAAAACATAACTTACATTATTAACCAATCCTCGCCAGCCAAACTCATATATACTCTATTAAATGTTCACCCATTTCAAGGCTGGTTCCTCTTTTTCCATACTAGTAGCACTGTGTGTCCTTTAATCTGCTTCATACCTGTTAAGCAATTTTCTTTAATTTCTCTATTGAAACTTCCTTTCCAAAGAATAAACGATAAAATGAAAACTTGGATACTTAATCTAGCATATTCTGAGCTGTCATAATAAATGTATCGTGATTTTCGTGAAAACGTATGCCCTAAAATGACGGAAATGACGTTTCATAAAAAGGCCGCTATCAAAAGGCTTGAGGAGTCAGACGCCATATCGAGAGCAGTCAAGGCCACCTTGATTAGTTTACTCTCCAGCTTTCACAAAATTTCACTTCCTCATACATATGACGTCTGCAATATATGACGTCTGCAATGATGTTCGGCTAATCCTACGCAATACTCTGACCTTTTCTTATTTCTTGAGATCGAAATGAAAATTCTCTATTTTTAAGTATCAATCGCCCATGTAAATCCAAATTTGTAAACTAACACAACTGCGTCAAAATGAACGGAAGTTCGTTTTTTTTGCCTGATCCCGTTTTTCGCAAATGAATTTTCTACAAAAACTACTTGTATGAAAATTCATAACTGATCGGTTAAACCTTATTTTCTGACGTTCACCTCACATATTATATATATATATATATATATATATATATATATATATATATATATATATATATATATATATATATATATATATATATATATATATATATATATATATATATTGAATGCCTAAACAAAACTGACTCACACCAACATAAATAAGCATTACTAAATTATACGTTTAAAAAAGAACACCCACGATCCTATTTTTCGAATGTCGAGTCTCATTTTATCCCACATGAAAAAACAAAACTGTGGAGCGAAACTTTACCAGCAATACACTCCATCAAATGTTCTATATAAAAGAGTTCAGATGTTGAGCAGCTCTTATGGACACTCTTCGCATCGGTTAAAACTTTAACATTATATAACATTGAATGTGATGATATAATAAATTTCTGTTTATGTTCTAGGAAACTCGCAGATTTGGCTTTTGTGAAACAATTTATAGTGTCAACCAGTGCTGTAAAAAAATATTGGTGACAAAAGGAATTTTTCATCCGATCTAATTTCTGGGTAATGTTTTTTAAAGTATCGAAATGTTCAGATCCGTAGGAAGATGCAATAATATATTGCACATATTATCACCTGAAAATTCAAAATTTTCAGGTAAATTGTTCTCCACATAAATTTAAAAAAAATGGAGATTATTTTTAAATACAAAAGGAGATCGAAATAGAATAAAGAAAGAGATGGAAATATTAATAACAAAGTCAGTAGAATTGGTTAATTAATATGCAGTGTAACTACTGTGTAACGCTTTGCCACTTAAAATGGTTGAAATGAATGTTTCTCTAAAGAAATAAAAGCTTTAAGAATGTAAAATATTACACAGACATCGATTCGTATCTCTGAATCGATTTAAAAAGCATGTTTCGTACTACATGATATCAATGTTCAAAACAAAGATGATTGGTTAAAACGTTCCAAAACTGTTGTCAGAATACGGTTACCTCCCTTATTCCATGCAGGGGGATGATGAAGAAACGATTTCATTGTGGGTGTAATATGACTCCAAAGAATGGAAAAAATATGTAGCAAATTAATAAAACCTTGTCGGAACGCCATCAGCTCCACAACCTATTTTTTGTCTGTCAGATTTAATGATAATTATAGATTAAGGAACAAAACAGTTCACTTTGCTAATATACACATCCCTCCATATATGGTCCGGAATTGTACATTTTCTGCATCTCTTGCATATATTGGTACCTATGTTGGTCAGCTGGATGTAGTATTGGACCTACTGTTGCAGAGCTAGTCACCGGGGCTGATACGTTGATGCTTTGAAGCGGAGGGATCTGGGATGGTGGCGGTAAAGAGGACAAGGAAAGTTGTGGTGCGGATTCGGGGGATTGGTTGGTGTCCCGAAAATAGTTCTCATGCGTAGGATCGGTTTTTAGTACCGGCCTGTGATTATCCGGAAATGCCATGCTAAATAATGCTTCAGGGTCACAAACAAACTTGTAAACATAGCGTTCCCCTGCCACTTTTTGCATGATCCCTTTCTCGTAATAATAACGGAGCGATCGACTTAGTTTGTCGTAGTTCATGGCTGGTCGATTCTTTTGTACACCCCACCGTCTCGCGACCTGAAATACAAATATCCATATATAAATTACAAAATGAACATGTACTGACTGAAAATGGGAGAGCCGAATAAAATAAAGACGAAACATTTCTAACTATAAACATAGTGTGCGAGATTGAAATTCATAATTTCATAACCTCCACGTGCCTTGTCCCACCCCAGCTTGGGCCATCCACCTGCATTATCAATTCTAGACCCTTGTTTTTTGCTGGCTCGGTAGAATGTAAAGCAGATAACACATATCTACTGCATTCCATTTTAAAAGAAGTATAAACCCTCAAATTTGGTTGGGGTGGTGGTGGTTGGGTAGCTTTACATAACATAGCTTTAATAATTTTAGTAATATTGCTACGATGCTATTTATTCTACTTACCACTTCTAATAGGATACGAAGACCCGGATTTACTGGCGCATTAAGCGACGGCAGATCTGGGTCTGTGCAGTTTATAGTTGGGCTCCACTTATAAGCGAATATATAGGGTATCCGCATTAATGAAACTACACAGAAGGAGTTCAAACGAACTGCCATTTAATAATTCAAAATCAGTTTGGAATACAGGTCGGTTTTTTTAAATGAAAAAAAGATGATGATGGCCCTACGGTTTCTTACTGTGAAGGGAAGATTACGCCTAAGCGGCTAGCCTTTAATTACCATGGGTACTTTCGTCAAAAACAAAAATTAATAAAATAGCTAGAAATATTAATTTACCATTACTTTTAAAGCTAAACATCTAATACAATAATACAGAAAGTAGAGTACACACCTCTTCAGGTTCTATAAGTTTAAACTCCAGTCCCCTTCCTGTCCATGAGATAAAGGAGGAATTGGCGGGGTCGTCCAGAAGTGCCACGAGGAACTGCCAAAGCTGTAGGGATCCCCGCCTCTGGTACGTGGGGTGGGGCAAGTCACGGTACCTGTCGAAGTAAAAGTCCCTGTACAGCTCTGCTTTCAGTTCCATACCTGAAGACATTAATGGAACTGGGGTAAACCATCA